>JAJAGP010001555.1:0-122325 GCA_025084515.1 Ancistrus triradiatus | reverse complement strand
GTGTGTGTGTGTGTGTGTGTGTGTGTGTGTGTGTGTGTGTGTATAACTGGCAGGAGGCCATGCAGGACCATAGGAGGTGCAGCCCTAGCATATGCTCTGTTATTTCAGATCTGTATGTTTCTCTGATGGCACTGCAGCTCGGTGTGGTTAGCATGAAGCTCCTTCACTGAAGCTTTGGTTGGATTTGATGGACAGGTCCTACTCCTGCTTTGGACCTGCAGCTGTTATCAGTACAGCCTGATGCCGATGCAACTCTTCATAATCCTTCATATCTAGTTATATACTGACTCTTAAGAGCTCAGTCCTGTGGCCCAGTCTCTACATTCCAACCCGGTTCCCTTCCAAGGAGGATCTTTCCTTGCCACTGTTACCTCTGGCTAGCCGTTTGGGTTCCATACTCAGTTGGTGTGGTTTCTTGTGCTAAAAGCGTTGTACTGTAGCACTTACTGACTTCCCATCGGGGGTTTTGCTAAATATGGACTGCCATTGGGCACAGAATCGTATGAATCGTTGAGGCGGAGCTAAGGAGACAGGCGGGGTTCCGTCCTAAATCGTAGACAGACCCTCTGTACTCACCTTGACCCACTTCCTTTATCCTCATGTATTATAATAATGATCTAATTCATTTCTTTATCCTTGTTACCAGCTCCAGTGTGAGCTGTAGCAGGTGGGAACCAAATTGAGTTTAACCTCCTGGGGAGCTCAGCTCACTGGGTGTGTGTGTGTGTGTGTGTGTGTGTGTGTGTGTGTGTGTGTGTGTGTTAGGCCTCTTGAGCTTCAGTATAGCCTCAGGCTGTGCTGTAAAAGAACAGACTATGTTGACATTGCCACTGATTGGCCAGTGGTAGCAAAGGGGGTGGAGCCAAAAGCAGGCCCCTGTTCCATATTTATACATATTCAGCCTTAATATAGTACAAGCACGTCAAAAAAAAAAAAACTACAATACTTCTATATTAGATCTATCATTATATTACGTAAAAAAAAAATATATATATTATTACTATTATTATTATTATTATTATTAAAGATGAAAATATTGTTGCAATAAAATAATATTAACGATAACAATTAAAAATAGTAATAATAATAATAGTAATAATAATAATAATTAAAAAGTTTATATATATATAAATATATATAAAACATGACTTAACAGTTTTAATTACAAACCATCAAAAACACAAAAATAATAATAGCAATAATAACAACAACAATAATTATAACAGTAAAATCGGTATTAAAAAGTTTTCTTTAATAAAATACAACAAATTTTCCTATGCTGAATAATATAATTAATAATATTAATAATAATAATAATAATAATAATAATAATAATAATAATAACATAGTAAAATAAGCATTACAATTGTGCTTTTTAAATAAAATACAATAAAGTTTACTATGCTTTATCTATATTTTGCCTAGAAATTTTAATAATAATAATAATAATAATAATAATAATACTTTGTAGTATTTTATATAATATTAAATGCTTACACTGCTCACACAGGATATGTTTACGCTGGGAATGTTACTTTTCTTTTTTTTTCATTTTTCGATACCAAAACACAAACAAAGGTCCAAAACCAAATAGAATAAACCAGCTTCCCAGTCCAGTCGCTGTGTGATTTATTTATGATGGTTCTTCACTGTAGCTTCCGTTTTATTACCTGTTTAATTATTAATAAACCGAGCAGAAGATGAAAGATAAGGGAAACACAGCTCTCTGTCTTTTATTATTTACACTTTGGTTATTGGAAAAAGTATTTTAACAAAAACCTCAAACTGTCCAGTTAAGTCAAAAACACCATAAGCTGTTATTTACCATTTACTACAGATCCTACATCCATTCATCCATCCACGTGTTTATCTGTCCCACTGAGTTAATGAATCTGCTGCTGTGATTAAATAACCCTGAATGGAAATCAGCTCACTGTATAACCATGGATTACATGAATTATTCAGCATTAAATATTAAACATGGAAAGAGCTGCTAGCGAATGAAGAGCTGCAGTTAGGGAACATGTGATACTTACTCAGGAGGGACATGTGATTGTTTCCTTTAAGAAATGGGGTTATTTCACTAGAGGAGAATGTGATTGACTCGCTGGGGGAACATGTGATTGTTGCACTGGAATGACATGTGATTGTTTTGTTGGAAAGGCATGTGATTGTTTCTCTGTAGTAACATTGTTGGCTCTGTGATTGTGCGATTATTTCATTGGGTGTGACTGTGGATTTTGAAATGGGATTTTGTTCACCGGAGGAGCATGTGATTATTTCGCTGGAAGATAACATATCTACCATGATATCTATCATGACATGATCCTTTACATCCACTACAGATCCTGCCACCTTATCCACTGTACCACCGTACCATAACCTCAGCAGTAACTCCGATGATGTTCTCCAGTCTGAAGTATCCTGGGTAATACTGGGCTGTTACTACACACACACACACACACAGATCAACACAGGATGTACAGGGCATCATTTTGGGCAGGGAGGAGCATGCCCACACAGACTCTGTGGCACCAGCACAACCTGCTGATCCGCCGGATGTTTTATCACATGGTGGTGATATTATAGTGGTGTTTGATAACAGGACATGACATTGAGCGCTCGCGCGTGTGTGTGTGTGTGTGTGCGTGTGTGTGTGTGTGTGTGTGTGTGTGTGTTACATGCCCTCGGACTCAGAGCGGTGTACGGGAATGTAATGAGGATTGCATTAGGAGTCCTTTCCGAGTGTGATTGAATAAGACACATCCTGTCGGCCTGGTGTTCAGCTCCGGGGTGATCCTGTTACCGCCACAGTGGAGCTGTGATGGTGTTACGCTGTTACCACTGTTAATCACAGGTCCTCATGCTCGGGTTTGATTCAGCAGCGCATCCTGATCATGTCTACCACTAAATAATAATAATAATAATAATAATAAGTTGAATAAAAGTTAAAGCTAAGTTAAGTTAAGGAACATGTGATTGACTTGCTTGGACCATGATTGTTTCACTGGAGGAACCTGTAATAATACCCATGTGATTGTGTCATTTAAGAAACTTATTTGTTCTCTGGAGGAATATTCAGAGAAACAATCACATGTTCCTACAAATAAACAATCAGATGCCTCTCCAGCAAAACAATCACATGTTCTTCCAGTGTCATAATAACGTACTTTGAAATTATGTTGCTGGAGGAACCTGAAATTGTTTTACCTGAGGAACATTTGATTGTTTCACTTTAGGAAGATGAGCTTAATTAACTAAAGGAATGTGCGATTGACTGGCTTGGAACATGTGATTGTTTCACTGGAGGAACATGTGATTGTTTTGCTGGAGGAATGTATGATTGTTTCGTTGGAGGAACATGTGATTGTTTGATTTTAGGAACATGTGATTGTTTGTTGGAGGACCATGTGGTTGTTCTGCTGGATGAGAATGTGATTGATTTGCTGGAGGAACAGGTGATTGTTTCATTCAATGAACATTTGATTGTTTAGCTTTAGGAACATGTGATTGTTTCACTGGAGGAACATGTGATTGTTCCGCTGGAGAAACATGTGATCACCAGACTGGATGGACATGTGATTGTTCCGCTGGAGGAACATGTAATCGCCTGACTGGATGGACATGTGATTGTTCCACTGGAGGAACATGTAATCGCCTGACTGGATGGACATGTGATTGTTTTGTCGGGACATTATTGTTTCACTTAAGTAGCATGAGCTTAATTAACTTAAGTAATTTAATGTTATTGACTTGCTCGGAACATGTGATTGTTTTGCTCAAGGAAAATGTGATTGTGTCATTCGAGAAACTTATTTGTTTCTCAGGAGGAATATTCAGAGAAACAATCACAACTTCCTTTAAATAAACAATCACATGCCTTTTCCGTAAAACAATCAAATGTTCCTCCAGTAAAATAATCACTTATTTTGAAATTATTTTGCTGGAAGAACTTTTTTTTTTTGTGTCATTTGAGAAATGTGATGTGTTTCATCGGAGGAACATGTGATGGTTTTGCAGGAAAGGCATGTGATTGTTTATTTGAAGAAACATGTGATTGTTTCTCTGGATATTACTCCAGTATTCCTAAGTTTTTTAAATGACACAGTCACATGTTCCTCTGGCAAAATAATTGCAAAGTGAGAGATTATTTCACTGGAAGAACATGTGATCGTTAATTTGAAGGCTGTTACTGGCAGTTAAAGAGCGGTTCGTTAACAGTCAGGTGGCCGGTGATGATTTTATGAAGGTTTCTCTACACAGTCAGCTCTGGGGCTATAATGGGGGCACACTGGGGCACCAGTATCCACACCTCGAACCTTTCCTCTGAATCTCTCGGAGGATTAGCGCTTTGTTCTCACACACACTCTCTCGAGGTCGTTTCCATCTTCCTGGATTTATCCCTCGTACTTTGTTCTTCTTATCGAGGTCCAGCAGCCGCTCCTCAGAAACCCGAGGTGTTTGTTTACCTCACCCGAAGCTTCCAGCAGACGTTTTGGCATAGTTTAACTTTAGCATGAAATCCTTTTCCATTTTAAGAGTTTAAAAAGTGAATTTAGCTTTGAGTAGGCTGATAGCGGACAGGATCTGGCTTCCTCTAGTAGTAAGGCATAATTAGGCAGGATTTATTGGAGTCCTGAGCTCTGGCTCATTCTGGTTTTATTTCTGTGTTTCAGAGAGTGGCTAACGTTTCTCCCTGCAGAGCTCAGAGTGAGACGAATGAACTGCGCTAGCGTTATTGACACAGCACTTAGCGTTTAGCAGGCAGGGGGCTCGTGTGTCCTCAGCGACGCTCGCTAAACGCTAATGAAGCTTTAAACACCGACACGCTGCCGGCGACAGAACGAGATCTTCACCCTCAGGCTTTTACCTGCATGATCAAACTCACTGCTGCTAGCATCACTCAGGCTGTCAGTCAGGTTAGCATTAGCATGGAGTGCTCACAGTGTGTCGTGGTACAAAAGCAGCATCCAGGAAAGGCTTTGAGGAGTAAAGATGATCAGAGGATCTCCAGTTTATCAACAAATCCATAAGAAAATGATAGAAATGTTTAAAAACAATGTTCCTCAAAGAAAGACTGGAAGGGATTTATATATTTCTTCCTCTACAGAGCATAATATCATTAAACGATTCAAGGAATCTGGAGGAATTTCCTAAAAAGCCTAAACTGAAAAGGGGTGATCTCTGCTCCCTCAGGCGGCACTGCATCAAGAACCATCATTCATCAATAGCTGGTAGAACCACATGGACAAGGGATTCCTTTATCAAACCTCTATTAAGCTCTACAATACAGAGTTACATTCACAGATACCACTTAAAACGTTACTGTGCTAAAAAGAAGTCTTATGTTATAACCATGTCCAGAAGGGGCGTCGGCTTCTCTGGGCTCAGAGCATCTGGGATGGACCATCATACAGTGGGAACGGGGATTGTGCTCAGACCCATCAGTATGACAGATCTTTTTTTGAACAAATGAAAAAGAAAGACTGGAAAGATAGTAATGGACGAATAAAAATAAATCATCTATCATAAAGTAATAAATACTTGAGTTATCAAAAAAGAGGCAAACAAACATGAGAGGTAGAAATTGAGTAATAAATAAATTAAGAAAAAGAAAGAAAAAAAACTAAAGAAAGGAAAAGAAAGAACATTATGCAGAAATGGAGTAATAAATAAGTTATGGAAAGAAAGACATACGTAAATAAATAATAAATAAATAAATAAATAAACTAATAATCAAAAATATGTAAAAATGGAGTAATAAATGTTAGAGGTCCTACCTTCTGATCGATGCTAGAGGGCAGCGTTGGTCCAGTTTTCCTGGTAGGATCTCTGGCAGCCGCCACAATTAATTAATTTGCAACACCTGCTATTTCTGGCTATTTAAGAGTGTTGGTCCGCAGCTTCGCTCAGCGCTGTGCACACGTCCAGCTTCGCGCCTCCCCCTTTCTTTGGGCTGGCGCTCGCGCGGGGGATTCTCCCCACGCCCTCCTCTCTCTTTCTCTCTCTCTCTCTCTCTCTCTCTCTCTTTTTTTTTTCCACAGGCCCGGCCGGAGGAGCCTCTTGATATGTACAACCCCGTCGAGCAACTCCCCGTGCTGGAGTGGGAGGTCCCGGGGAGTGTCATTTTAGAGCACTCAATCCCCTGTAGATCTGTACGAGAGCTCGCCACACCTGCAAGCCCCGCATCTGAGCAGTTAAGCTCCATGCCTGGGCATTTAGTGCCACCAAGCCCCATTCAAGATCATGTTGCGCTCATAAGCTCTAAAGTTGAGCATTTAGCGCCCTCTAGCTCTGAACCTGGGCTCACCGTGCTTGTAAGCTCCACACCTGGGCAGTTTGGCCCCGTGCCTGAGCGTTTAGCGCCCCCTAGCTCTGTACTTGGGCTCGCCGCGCCCGTTGACCCCGCATCTGAGCAATTAAGCTCCATGCCTGGGCATTTAGCGCCGCCTAGCCCCGTACAAGAGCTCACCGCACCGTAAGCCCCGCATCTGAGCAGTTACATTCCATGCCTGGGCATTTAGCGCCGCCAAGCCCCATTCAAGAGCATGCCGTGCCCGTAAGCTCTAAAGGTGAGCATTTAGCGCCCCCTAGCTCTGAACCTGGGATCGCCGCGCTCATAAGCTCCGCACCTGGTCAGTTTGGCCCCGTGCCTGAGCATTTAGCGCCCCCTAGCTCTGTACCTGGGCTTGCTGCACCCGTTGGCCCCGCATCTGAGCAAGTAAGCTCTATGCCTGAGCATTTAGCGCCGCCTAACCCCGTACAAGGGCTTGCCGCATCTGTAAGCCCCGCATCTGAGCAGTTAAGCTCCATGCCGACCCCTGCGCCAAGACCGATTCCTGCACCACGATCGTTTGTCCTGATCCCCGCAATGGTCGCTCAGACCAATCCCTGTGCCGCTATTGTTAGTCCCGATCACCGTGCCATGGTCGCCCAGACCGATCCCTGCCTCGCGATCTTTGATCCCGATCCCCACGCCACGGTCACCCAGAATGAGCCCTGCGTCACGTTCGTCGGTCTTGATCCCCGCACCACGGTCACCCAGACCGATTCCTGTGCCATGATCATTGGTCCCGAACCCCACGCTCCAGTTGCTCAGACCAATCCCTGCTATTGTTAGTCCCGATCCCTGTGCCATGGTCAGGTTGCCCTCGGGGCCTAAAGCAAGCATTGCTCTTGGCATGACCTGCCCCGCCCTCCCTTTCAGCCCCTTTGTTGAGGCTTGCCCTGCTTACCAGGGCCTCCCAGTGGGCCAGACGCTCAATCCAAGTCCTTCGATCGCCGCTATGGCACGAAAGTGTGATCGCTATTCCGCTGCGTGTTCCGAGACCTTACCGGTCTCACGCTCTATTATAGAGCCTCCGCGCTTTCATTTTGTTTTATTATTTTGTGAGGGAATGAGGACGGACTGGGCCTGCTAAGGGGTTCAGTTCCCGTAGTGCCGGGAGGAGTGAGGTAATATTGCCGCCGATTGCCAAACAAACAAACAAGCACATAAACACAGAGAAGTAGAAATGGAGAAATAAATCAATGAATTATGAAAAAAGAAAGAAAGAAAGAAATTGAGAAATAAAAATAGGATATTAGTAGTAAATGAGTTAAGAGAAATCAATCAATCAATCAATCAATAAATGGATCTTGCCATGTGCACCGGACCAAAAACAAAAAAGGAGCATCCAGACTGTTGTGTCCAAAAGTCAGGCTCTGTCATGGTACGGGGTCGGGTCAGGACCCTTGGTAAGGGTCATTTCCACTTCTGTGATGCAGCATTAATGCAGAAAAGTACCCTGAGATTTTAGAGCAACATCAGCTGCCTTCAAGACGATATCTTTATCAGGGACGTCCATGCATTTTTCAACGGGACAATGCAAAACCACATGCTGCACACATTACAAAGGCATGGCTGTGGAAGGAGAGGGTATGGGTACTGGACTGGCCCTCCTGCAGTCCTGACCTGTTCTTGATAGTGAATGTGTGGAGAATTTAGAAACGAAAAAGGACCATAAAAAATGTGAAATATCTCAGGTTTGTTGCGTCTGAAATGAAATAAAAACTCTTTATTCTTGGTGGATTGAGGCGTATGCAGATCAGCGCCTCTCACAGGACTGTGGTTCGAAAGGTTACTGGGTCCGGTGTGACTGCAGATGACTGTCCCAGTGTCTGATTGGCTGATGGATGGAGAGATGCTGTCGGTATCCAGGCGATCAGGAGTGTTGCCTAGTAACAGCACAGCCGTGATGTGAGAGTGGCCCTGAGAATGAGTGACAGGCTAAAAGCTCCATTATACCTGAAAGCCACTCACAGCTCTCTCTCTCTGTCTCTCTCTCTGTCTCTCTCTGTCTCTCTCTCTCTCTCTCTCTTTCATCATTAGCATGCTCTATTCATCTGTAGCTAATGCCTCTATGTCCTGCAGCAGAATGGAATTACTGTGTAACAATACACACTCTGCATTTGCGGTCCTGATAAACACAGCTGTAATGGCGCTAATGAAGCGTAACAGCATGGTTAGCGAGCACGTCCCGGACCGCTTAGCATGTATTATCACTTAGCGAGCAGACAGCTTAGACTAAAGTTAGCGCAGCCCTGTGAAAGCACCTTTAACTTTGGACTTACAGATGAGTTTGAGTCAGGTGCTTAGTGTAGCGGGATCTGGCAACCCTGTAGTTAGTGGACAGGACGGACTATATGATCCTGTTTTCCACTGATCTTCATTCCAATCTTTGTAAGCTTTAGCATATCTTAGGCTTTTCATCCTGTTCCCCTTCTGAAAAGGTGGTGTATGTCAAGAAAGAATGAAAGGGAAAGTAAAAACAAAGCTGAAGAAATTAAGAAGTTAATTAAAACAAAAAAAGGACGAAAGAAAGAAAGAAAGAAAGAAAGAAAGAAAGAGAAAGTAAGAGGTGAATAATTGAATGAAGGAAAACAATCAAAGCAAAGGAAAGAAAGAGATAAATAACAGCTAAAGAAAAAAAGAAAGATAGAAAGATAGAAAGAACAAGAGGTGAAGAAAGAAAAGTGAGGGGTGAAGAAACGAATGAAGGTTTACATCAAAGAAAATGAAGTAAAGAAAATTATGTATGCAGGGAAGAAATTAAGGACCTTAAAGAATGAAGGAAAAAGAAAAACTAGCATGAAAGTAATAAGAAAGATGGAATAACAAATGAAGTTAAGAAGATTTAAAGTAATATAAATATAGAATAGAAAAATAAAGAAATTCTGCAAGAAAGGAAGAAAAATAAAGAATGTATTAATGAAGAGAAGAAAAAGAAGAAGTAATAAATAAACAAAGCTAAAGAAAGGAAGCAAAAGGCAGCAGGGGAGGAATAAATAAATGCTGTATTCATCCTTAAATTAAACATCAATAAAGTAATAAACAAGTAATAAATCAGTAATTGTAGAGGTACAAAAGATAAAAAATCATTAGTAACTCTAGTGGTCACTAATTGATCATAAAAAGGAAAAATAATATTAATAAACTTTCATTACCCATCACTCAAAATATCTATGTAAAGATGCAGTAAGTATTACAGTAAACATTACTGAGTAATAAACAATTATATTATTATTATTATTATTATTATTATTATTATTATTGTTATTATGATTATTGTTATTATTATTATTATTATTATTCTTATTATTATTATGGTTATTCTTATTATTATTCTTCTTCTTCTTATTATTATTATGATTATTATATAATAATATAATCTAGCATCCAGTTCCTGAGTGACTGTGGATGGTTTATTCCCAGACTCTGCCCAGCCTATTACAGATCAGCTTTATTGTTCAGGACGTGGCTGCAGAGCTCCTGGACGTTGCCTAGCAGGTCCATTGAGAGTCCTGGCACACTGTGGATAGAAAACTGGATCTCTCTCTCACACACACACACACACACACACACACACACACACACACACGCGCGCGCACACACACTTACTGTGGTCATTTCTGTGGCTTTAAAGTTTCTGTATTTATAGAGAATTCCTCAGTGACCTGTCTCACCACTCAACTGTTGCCAAGGCGACAGCACTCAACTTTTGTTGCCATGCCGACCGTGATTTCTTTTGTAGTAAGAGCTGTAATTATGCAAATGTGGACACTTCCATCAGCGTCCTCACCTCACACACACCTACACACACCTCAGCAACTTTCAGCAGGTTGGCAAAAGTGCGCCGCCCTAGTGGACAAAGTGTGTAAAGTCCACTGTTAACAACCATGGAAACGATGCCACACCTCTTTGAAAACACACACACACACATACATTGTGCATACAAATTTCCTGTGTTTTATGGATTCTTCAAAAAAAAAGAAAAGAACAAAAGTAAGCGTAAAAGAATCAATGAAGAAAATGAAGGAAAGAAAACAATGATGGATGCAGAGATGCAGAAATGAAGGACCTTAAAAATGAAGGAAGAAAGAAAAAATGTAGCATGAAGGCAAAAAGAATAAGAAAGAAAGAAGTAAAAGAATAAGCATTGAAACTGAGAATAATTAATGGAATACAAATTTCGAATGAAAAAATAAAGAAAGGAATAAAAAAATACAGAAAGAAAGAAAATAGGGAGAAAGAAGGAACAGTAAAGAAAGAAAGAAAGAAAGAATAAAAAGGCAGAAAGTAAATAAAAAGAAGGTAGAAGGATGGAGAATGTAGAAAGAAAGGATAATAAAAGAAAAGAAAAACTGAAAGAATAAATGCATAAAGAAAAAGGATGACAGGACATGTATAATTAAATAATAGAGATAACAGAAAAAGAAAAACAGAATGAAAGAAGGAAAAAGGTGAAGAATAAAACAGAGGAATTAAAAAGAGAAAAGAAAATATATGAAAAGTGAGGGGGTTAAGAAATTAATGAAGGAGTAAAAGGAAAAAAACAAAAGAAAATTAAGGGAAGGAAACACTGGTAGATGCAAAGAAAGAAAGAAAGAATAGAATAAGGAATGAAATTAAGAAGACTTAAAGGAGTAAGTAAAATATAGAAAAGAAAAAAATAAAGAAAGGAATTAAAAGAAGTACAGAAAGAAAGAAAGAAAAGAAACATGGAATATAAAATTTAAAAAGAAAGAAGGAAAATAAAGGAGGAAAAACAAATAATGAATTAAGAAAAAGGATGAAATAATAAATAAAATCAATAGATAAAAGAACTGACTAATAAATAATCAGATCGCACGAATAATAAAATAAAATGGGGATTAAGAAATTAATGAAGGAGTAAAAAAAAAAATACAAGGAACTGAAGGCAAGAAAACACTATAAAAAAGACTTAAAGAAAGACTGTAGGATGACAGTTAAAAAAAGAAAGGGTAGGGTGACTGGTGATGGAGTGCCATCCTGTCCAGGGTGCCAAGTGTTTTTGGGAATTAATTCTTCTTCTTGTTATTGATTAGTTCGTCCTCATTATCTTAATGAACAGGACTCGAACCGACAGCGCACAGTTCATGGGGGGAGTCAACGATCGGTCATCAATATTACCTCAATGCAAGACCACACACACACACACACACACACACACTCACAGAGAGAGAGAGAGAGAGAGAGAGAGAGAGAGAGAGAGAGAGAGAGCTTTCACCATGGCCTTGGTTCTAGAAAGAAACAAATATCACTTAATCGAATTCCAATAGAAATGAATGGAATTTCTGTTCATTCATACTGGAGATGTGAGAGACGAGCTCAGGGGAAATAAGAGAGAGATTAAATGTAATCTATAAATATAAAGTCTCTCTGTCTCTGTCTCTGATTGATCAGATGAAAGCTCAGCGTCTCCGGGTTTGCTGATCACATTCCCTGCTGCAGGACCCAGGGACCGACAGCCTGCTGCTGCCCAGCATCAACCAGTACAGAAGCACAGCAAAGCAAAAACATATAAAACACCTACGAAGTGTACAAGGCTAAAGAAAGTCCAGGAAAGGAAGAAGCCAACAAAGCATAGACTAAAAAGACGGACAAAGAAATTCATAATAAATGGAGGATGTAAAGAAAAAGAGAGGAGAAAGAAACAACAAAATGGAGAAGATAGGATGAAGAAGAAATGAAAAAGAAAGAAGAACTTTACAGTGGAAAAAACAATTAGAAATAGGAACAGGAAAGCAGTAAAAAACAGGAAAATGCTAAATAAATAAAAAGCAGCAGAAAAAGAAAAAGAAGTCAAAAAATGAAAAGCAAGGGGTGAAGAAAGAAAGACAGAAAGAAAGAAAGAAAGAAAAAGGAAGGAAGGAAGGAAGGAAGGAAGGAAGGAAGAAAAAAGGAACCAAGAAAGAAATGAAGGAAGACAGAAAGACAAAAGTAAAGGGGTGAAGATTTGTGCATTAATTTTGAAATTCAATTTCAAACTCATTTAAAGTTAGAGTTTTTTTTTTAAAACAAAGAAAAAGAAAGTAAAGGAAGGGGGCAAATAAATTAATGAAGGAAAAAACAATTAAAGCAAAGGAATTGGAAAGAAAGAAAGAAAGAAAGAAAAGTAAAGGAAAGTAAAGGAGTGAAGGAATGTATGAAGGAAAAACAATCAAAGTAAATAATTTAAAAATAAAGAAAGACATAAAAAAGAAGAATGAATGAAAATGGGGATTAAGAAATGGATGAAAGAGTAAAAAAGACAAATCAAAGGAACTGAAGGACAGAAAACACTGGTGGATGAAATAAAGGAACTTAAAGAATGAAGAAAGAAAGACTGTGACATGAAAATAAAAGAAAGAAGCAATGAAAAGAATAATTAATTAAATTAAGAAGAACTAAAGGAATTAAAAATATTGAATGAAATAAAGAAAACACAAACAGAGGAATTAAAAATAGATAGAATAAAGGGAGAAAGAAGAAAAGAAACAAACGGAAAGAATAAATAATGAAATGAAAAAACAAGGAAAGAAAGAACCAAAAAAAGAAAGAAAGAAAATTAAAAGTAAGGGGATGAAGAAAAAAATTAAGGGAAAGCAATTTAAAAAAAGAATTAGAAAAAAAGGAAATAAATAAAATATAAGAAACGAAAGATAAGGGGATGAGGAAATGCAAAGGAAGGAGCAAAAAGAAAAAATCAAGAACGAAACAAAGATGGATGGAACGATGAAATTAAGGACCTTAAAGAAAGAAGGAAGAAAGAAAGTGTGAACATAAAAAGAAAGAAAGGAAGAAATAATAGAATAGAATAGAACAGAATAGAATAGATTAAGGAATGATATTAATAAGAATTAATAAATAAAATTAAAGGCAGAAAGAAAGAAACTGAAAGAGAATAAAGGGAGAAAGAAGGAAAAGGAAAGAAAAGAGAATGAAGGAAAGACTAAGAAAAAATAATGAATGAACGAATTAAGAAAAAAAGGAAGAAGTGATATGCGGCAAAAAAGTATTTAGTCAACCACTGATTGTGCAAGTTCTCCTAGATGAGAGAGGTCTGTAATTTTCATCATAGCTACACTTCATCTATGAGAGACACAATGTTAAAAAAATCCAGGAAATCACATTGTAGGATTTTTAAAGGTTTTAATCGTAAGTCATGGTGGAAAATAAGTATTTGGTCAAAAACAAAAGTTCAACTCAATACTTTGTAACATGACCTTTGTTGGCAATGACAGAGGTCAAACGTTTCCTGTAAGTCTTCACCAGGTTGGCACACACTGTAGCTGGTATTTTGGCCCATTCCTCCATGCAGATCTCCTCTAGAGCAGTGATGTTTTGGGGCAACACGGACTTTCAACTCCCTCCACACATGTTCTATGGGGCTGAGGTCTGGAGACTGGTTAGGCCACTCCAGGACCATGAAATGCTTTATACGGAGCCCACTCCTTCGTTGCCCGAGCGCGTGTGTTGGGATCATTGTCATGCTGGAAAGACCCAGCCACGTTCCATCTTCAAGCTCTCACTGATGGAAGGAGGTTTTGGCTTAAAATACGATACATGGCCCGTTCATTCTATTCTCCCAATCCTTCTGGATTCATCCATTGCTCTTAGAAAGCTTCAGACGGGGACGGACAGTACTGGCTTTAACGGGGGGGCACGCCTGGCCACTGCAGGGATCGAGTCCCTCTGGGCGTAGTGTGTTGTTTACTGATGGTTAGCCCTTGTTATTTTGCGTCCCAGCTATGAGGTCTTCATCCGGGTCCCTCATGTAGTATCTGGGATTTGTGCTCACCGTTCTCATGATCACTTTGACCCCACGGGAGGAGACCTTGCGGTGGGAGCCCCAGATCAAGAGAGATTATCACTGGTCTTGTATGTCTTAAATTTCTTACAATTGACTCCCACAGTTGATTTTATTACACCACCATCCTGCTTGCCTATTGTAGATGTCAATCTTCCCAGCCCTTCTGAGGCTACAATTTTCTTCCTGGGGTGTCCTTCGACAGCTCTTTGTTCTTGGCCATGGTTGAGATTGGAGTCTGACTGTTTGAGGCTGTGGACAGGTGTCTTTTATACAGATAACGAGATCAAACAGGTGCCATTAATACAGGTAACGAATGGAGGACAGAAGAGCTTCTTAAAGAAGAAGTTACAGGTCTGTGAGAGCCAGAAATCTTGCTTGTTTGTGGGTGACCAAAGACTTATTTTCCACCATGATTTACAATTAAATTCTTTATAAATCCTACAATGTGATTTCCTGGATTTTTTTTCTCATTTTGTCTCTCATAGTTGAAGTGTAGCTATGGTGAAAATTACAGACCTCTCTCATCTAGAAGAACTTGCACAATCAGTGGCTGGCTAAATACTTTTTTGCCCCACTGTATAATCAAAGCAAAAGAAAGGAAGGTAAGGAACACGGAGTGTAAAGGGGCAGCAGTGCAGAAATAAATGACAGACAGGACCAATCATCGGTCGTTATAGCAACAGGCTCACCTGCTGCACTTTGTGATGTCATAATCGGTGGTGTCATGTGTGATGCAATCGTTCAGTTCAGAATAAAACAGAGAGAAGAGCCTGGAATGTGTCAGAGGGAACACCGAGCTCCCCCTCAGCATCCTCACCCAGCTCTTTGATTTAGGAGTGTTAATGTATTCCCTCTCCAACACCCACCCACACCCACACACACACACACACACACACACACACACACACACAGTGTGGGTCCCATGTGAGCAGCTCACACCCTTCCAGATGGTCACATGACTCGGCCACCATGGTAACGGGGGATATGATTAACCCCGGAGATAAAAAGCAAAAAGCAGACCGAAACGTTGTGGTACGATGCCCGACACACGCACACAGACACAGACACACACACACACACACACACACACACACACACACACACACATATACTGGGACATTTTAGAGACTCCACATGACCTCCAGTTAAGTGTGTTAGGAAATTCCTACATTACAAGGCAAAGTAAAATGAAATGCTCCTTCTAATAAAATCAACAATTGGTTGCTGTAGCACCACGGGCTGATCCCCTGACTGACCTCTCCTCCCTCAGCGAATCATTAGGATACTAATAGCACGTGTACTGCGTCTGGGTGTAGAGTGTGTACGCGCTTCAGGGTTATTCATATGGCACTCACTGTGATAATCGTTGGGAAACTCATTTTGAAACTCGTTAGGGAATGCATTTAAATAGTCATTTTTAAACTCATTTGGAATCTCGTTTTGAAATTTGTTTTTAAACTCATTTTGAAACTCGTTCTGATACTCGTTCAAAAACTCATTTTGAAAATCATTATGATACTTGCTTTGAAGCTGGCATCAAAACTAATTTTTAAAGTGGTCTTGAGACCTGTTTAGATACTGGTTTTCAAAACTCGTTTTAAAAAACATTGTAAAACTCATTTAAATATTTGTTTTGAACATAATTTTGAATCTCGTTTTGAAACTCATTTTGTAACTTATTTTGTCTTCCTTTTCATTTTTTTAAACTTATTCTAAAACTGATTCTGAAACTCATTTAGATACTGATCTTGAACCTAATTTTGAAAATTGTTTAGAAACTCATTTTGAAACTTGTAAAATGAATTCTGAAACTTTACGTTCTCATTTTGAACCCCATTTTGAATTTCATTTTGAATCTCGTTCAGATACTTGTTTTGAAATTTCTGATTAAACTCATTTTGAATCTCGTTCTAAAACTTGCTTTGAGGCTTGTGGTTAAACTCATGGTGAAACTCGTTTACATACTCCTTTTGGAACTCTTACTAAAACTAATTTTGAAACTCATTTAGATACGTTTGAAACTGGTTTTGGATCTCATTGTGGAACTCACTTTGGACTCTGATGTGACATCGCGTTCACTTACATACTATTGTGTTTGGGACTTGTGATTCTGGTGCCCCTTCTGCCCGCTCTGACCCTGATTATTCTCTCTTGCCTCTTGGTTGTATACAGCTGTTGTGTGTTCTTGTATATAGGTGTGTGTGGTGATGGGCACAGTTGGCTGTTCTCTCTCTTTCCTTTTACCCTTTACTATTCAGGATTCCCAACCTTACACTGGGACGTAACACACAAACATCCGGCTGATAGGCTGCAAGTGCTACCTGGGACTCAAACCCAGAACTAGTAATGCTGACCTTGGGGGTTGTATATTGTATTGTGTGTGTGTGTGTGTGTGTGTGTGTGTGTTTAATCCAGAGAACACAGGGATTCTATTGTGACTGTGAATAGAGAGAAGCAGATAAAGCAGCATAGCGTCGGATTGATGCTCGGTTTACTGTCTCATTAATGCTGATTCAGTGCTGCCTCATGCGCACACGCGTGTGTATGTGTGTGTGTGTGTGTGTGTGTGTGTGTGTGTGTGTGTGTGTGTGAGTGTGATTGATTGGTCTGTATTGATTGTAAGCCATACAGGCGGGTGGCATCTTTTCCCAGGCCTCTCTAATCAGACCGGCATTGATTAGCACTTCCTGCTGCCTACCCTGCAACCCCTCTCCCCCCCTCATCTCCCCCTTACCCTCCAACACACACACACACACACACTCACACACAAACACAAAACAGCGCAGTGCATTCTGGGAGCATCAGCATCACCTCTGCCTCCTTTTGTGTTTCGGGAAACTATTCTCTCGCTCTGCTGGTTATCGAAAATTGGAAGAAATGTCGGAGAGAAAGCAACACACACACACAGACATATGGACACACACACATATGGACACACACACACACACACACACACACATATGGACACACACAGAGTTACAAAGCTATTACCCCCACGCTCGCTCGACACACTCAGGAGACACCTGTTCATTCGCATGCAAGCGCACACTCCCGTCTCAAAGCGGTTCGATGAAGGCCGTCGCCACGGCGCTGGTTGCCAACGGCGACAGGCAGCCGCTCAACATCCGCTGTGTCGGGTCCCGGGTTATTATTCATGCATCACGTCGCGTCAGGCTCTCATTTTCAGAGGCACACATCGATCACATGAATCGTTTAACTTTAAAACATAATCATCTGGTTTATACAGGTATTTACTGAAGTGGGAGTGGCAGTGGGCGTGGCTACAGAGTGGGCTGGGTGTCATTTTATTGGGGGTGGGGATAAAGGGTGGCGCCCTGCTTCACCCCTGCTTATCCTGGTCAGGGTTGTGGGGGAGAGTCGGGAAAGTGACCGGGAATTCACCAGGTGCAGGTGGAGGTATGTCTTGGACGCATCACCTGAGCATCATGTTGAAAGCCACGCCCACAATTCGAACCCAATCATTCAGGAATTAATGTTTTTAGGAGTTGGCTCTCACCAGTCCTACACAGGGATCCATAAATGCATCACCTGACCTTCATGTTGCAAGCCACACCCAATTCGAACCTGCAGGAACTTCCGTTTCTACCATCGAGCCACTGGAGCTGCCTGCTGGAGCGTCTTACAAAATGTCCAGTCATGTGCAAACATGTAGAGTCCCAGACTCCAATGACAAGAGCAGCACAATGACAATGGTGCCTCAGAGCTCCAGAGACCCGGGTTCGAGTCCCAGCTAGGCCGCTGCCTGTATGGAGTTTGCATGTTCTCCTCATGCCTGTATTGATTTCCTCTCGCATTCCGAAGAGATGCTTTGAGTCAAGCAATGCTATAGTGTCCCAGTGTGTGTGTGTGTGTGTGTGTGTGCCCTGTGCTGCCGGTAAGCCCACCAGACCCCACCCCCCAACCAAAACCCCGGCCTTCACTCAAAACATTTACATTTAAATTTACATCTACAGCATTTAGCAGACGCCCTTATCCAAAGCGACTTACAATTGATACGGTCTTACAATCCAAGCAATTGTGGGTTAAGGGCCTTGCTCAAGGACCCAACAGTGGCAGCTTGGCTGAGGTGGGATTTGAACCCTGGACCTTCTGGTCCATAGTCCTGCACCTTAACCACTAGGCCACCACAGTCCCGCAACCCTGCCCTGAATTGGAATAAGCGGGCATAAATGCCAGGGAGTCCAATGGCATCTTGTTTTTTGATTTCACGTTTTATCATAATCGGGAAAAATCTCTGAAGAACACCAGCCTCTCCTCCCGTGCCTGTGTGACCCCCGCCCTGGACTCAAACTCAACACCCAGTATGGTAAAGAGTGGTGTGAGGTTCCTATGCTAGGCTGCTGGGCATCTCGGACTTTAAGGATGCCCGAGAGCTCTTCCAGGCATATCTTCTAGGTCGGGACCCCAGGCCAGACTCTGGACCTGCTGGAGGGATTACACATTATATCCTCCATGTCCAAAAGTTTGTGGACGCCCAAATATGACATCCAAAACATGAGTACTAGTATGGAGTTTCCCCTCCTCTCTTTGCTGCTACAACAACATTTGTTCTTCTAAGAGGGCTTTCCACTAGATTTTGTCAATATAGTGTATCTCACAGTCAGCTTGGGAACATCTGGAGATATGCTTGAGATCTCAATCTGTGAGATATACTGGACAAACAAATCCCATCCATGGAGGCCCCATTCTCCCATAGGTGGGAGAACTGGGATAAATTGTGACCCAGTTGCAGCAGTCTGATTGTTTCATGGGAAGACCTGCTGATGTTTCAGACGAGGCACCTAGCTCAGGTCATCCGCACGAGTAGATAACGACATCGTGTACAGCTAGATGAATAAATATAGAGCTCGACAGAACAACCGCATAATCAGACAGGTTTATATTTGAGAGTCCCTAAAACTGGCTAGCTCCAGCCGTAGCGCTGTCTGATCTCCTGCTTGTTAGCGTAGGTGTTGGAACATCATTAGAACATGAGCTCCCGCTAACAGGCAGTGCGGAGTGCTCTGTGGGAGAAGGATTAACGAGAACATACACTCATCACACGCCCTTCTGCTTTAGAGCTGAACAAGGAGGCGTAGCGCTTACTCACTCACAGCATTACATACTCCTGTAACAGCTTAACAACGTTTAATCACCATTTATTAATCCGATCCGAGCAACAGTACTTTCATTACCAAAGAACAAAAATATAAAACGCAGTGTCCCTTACATTTACTTTTACTTTTATTCCATTGTAGACAGTATGAACCCAAAATATTTCACGTTTTTTTTCTGATCAGCATCATTTCATTTGTTAAATAGTGCTTGAAATGTGGCTAAAGAATGTTGGTTTGTGTCCCAAAAATGTTGGCCACATGCAGATTTGTGTCCTAATACTTTTGGCCCCCTATGGGTTTGTGTCCCAAAGCTTTTGGCCTAATACTTTTGGCTCCCTATAGGTTTGTGTCCCAATACTTTTGCCCCCTATGGGTTTGTGTCCCAATACTTTTGGCTCACTATAGGTTTGTGTCCCAAAACTTTTGGCTCCCTATGGGTTTGTGTCCCAGTACTTTTGGCTTCGTATGGGTTTGTGTCCCAATACATTTGCCCCCTTATGGGTTTGTGTCCCAATACTTTTGGCCACATGCTTGTTTTTGTCCAAATAGTTTTGGCCCCCTATCGGTTTTTGTCCCAGCATTTTTGGCCCCCTATGGGTTTGTGTCTCAATACTTCTAGCCCCTTATGGATTTATGTCCCAATACTTTTGGCCAAATGCTTGTTTTTGTCCATATACTTTTGGCCCCATAAGGGTTTTTGTCCCAGCATTTTTGGCTCCCTATGGGTTTGTGTCTCAACACTTTTGGCCTCCTATGGAGTTGTGTCCCACTACTTTTGCCCCCTATGGATTTGTGTCCCAATACTTTTGGCTCCCTATGGGTTTGTGTCCCAATACATTTGTCCCCTAATGGGTTTGTGTCCCAATACTTTTGCCCTCCTATGGGTTTGGGTCCCAATACTTTTGGCCACATGCTTGTTTTTGTCCAAATGTGTTTGGCCCAATATGGGTTTTTGTCCCAGTATTTCTGGCTCATTATGGGTTTGTGTCCCAATACTTTTGGTTCCCTATATGTTTGTGTCCCAAAACTTTTGGCTCCCTATGTGTTTGTGTCCCAAAGCTTTTGAATCCCTATGGGTTTGTGTCCCAATACTTTTGGCCATGTGAGAGTTTGTATCCCAATATTTTTGGCTCCCTATGGGCTTGTATCCCAATACATTTTTTTGCATCCTATGGGTGTGTGTCTCAATATATTTGGCCCCCATGGGTTTGTGTCCCAAACATTTTGTCTATGTGCGAGTTTGTATCCCAATATTTTTGGTTCCCTATGGGTTTGTGTCCCAGTACTTTTGGCCACATCCGGGTTTCTGTCATAATACTTTTGGCTATATGCGGACTTGTGTCCCAATACTTGTGGCTACATGTGGGTTTGTGTCCTAATACTTTTGGCACATACAGGACCTAACACTTTTTCCAGACTGCAAGAAGCTGGAGAATTTCTCAGCCTAAGATGCGATCGTGTTTACATTGCATCGGCCTCCTCTGTCTGTTTGTAGCGTCATTAGGTCTGCGCTTTCTCCAGTAAACACAGTCTCAAATTTGACACTAATTCTGATCTAGAAAGGGCAGAACTGGGTCAAGCCACACACACTCATACACACACGCACACACTGAGTGCAGGAAGCTTTAAAACAATTACGTTCAGTAGCAATGCGTCAGTCTGCGTTAATGTCACCGTCCGTTTGCTCCGTCCACGGTTACGGAGACGGATCCTCTCATCTGGACTCATCAGTTGCAGCCCACATCACTCTGAAGTATGTTTCTGCTTCAGAGGAACAGAGTGTAGCGTTTAGGCTCTCTATTAAACCTGGAGCTCGAGGCTCTCGACGGCTCATCGCATTACAGATGATCTAATTTGAAAAGTTTTTCCTTCCCCTTTCCAGCGGCTCTGCGAGTTCTCTGGACATCAGTTTAATAACCGAGGCAGGAAGAAGAGACGTTATCGTGATCAATCCATTCATTCGTTCACTCATTCATCATCGGGAGGAGGTCCCTGGTGAGAAGCAGGACTCAGCATGGAGGCTTAATTAACAATTCACTTACAATCAGCCCAGCTACAGTTACCCACAGATGTTCCAGCTGGGCCTGTAGATCCTGCACACTCATTCCCATAAATGCTCGATTGATGATAAATCTGGCAACCGGGCAGGCCAACGAAGTGTTACGATCTGATGGAGACATTCCTGGGCGAGCATTATCTTACTGAAAAATGCCAGTTGGAGCCCTGCCATGAGAGGCAACACAGGGTGTCCTGCACATATCGCTGAGTTGTTAGTGTCCCTCGTATCACTACTAGGGGTGACCGACTGTCATATGTAATGGCTCCCTAGATCATCTTACCAGCAGTTGGGGCAGTGTGTCGTTCACCACGAGGTCTCCATACTGGAACCTGACTGTCATCGGATCCCAAACAGAACCTGGATTCATTGCTAAAGACGATACGGTTCCAGTCCGTAGCAGTCCAGGTTTCTCGATCACGACACCCCTGGCTGGCTGTCAATGGCAGGACACGTAATGGTTACTGTGACAACAAATTTCCTTCTGATAAGCTCCTGGAAATAGCAGAGACAGGGGTGGGTAGTGAAGGTGCCCCGTATGTCTGGATGGTGAATAACCAAACTGTAGGAGCTGCTCGTGCTTGTTGGCGGATCAAACGATCCTGTCTGCTGGGGGTCTGTCTGGGCCATCTGGAGCCTGGTCATCGTGTGTGGGTGCCCCCATAAACCACTGCTCCCAACACCTAACAGCTAGGTCAGAACAGCCCAGATGGCGGCAATTCATCAAAACGTCCATCCTGCCTCTCTCAGTCCAGTGACGATCCCCCCCTGAAAGTCTGTCCACTGGGCAAAATGTCTTCTCTCACCAAGAGGTACACTACCCAAAAGTAGCCTCTGAGAGCCTTTTTATAGGGCAGCGCCATAGGGAAGAACTTTTACGCCCTCTTGTGGTAAGACCCAGTATCTAATCAGACCACAACTGTAATCATTTATATTGAGGCAGAACTGCATGCCCAATTTCTCATTGCTAAATTGAATTTGGTCATGCTGAAGAACGCAGATTGAAGATGTAAGCACACATGGATGTGGTGCCAGTCCGTTGCTGGGCCAGTAGGGGTCACTGTTGCAGTGTTGAGGGGTATGGCATCCTGGCCAGAACCTCAGCTCCGTCCCATAAGAGCAGTTACAAAATCATAACGTAAGAGCAAAATTACAATTTCACATCATTTAGGAAAGTAATTTAGGAAAATTCTGATCCGAAGCGACGTGTTTCATTCATAATCGTTCCTATTACACGGTGTGAACGGTTTCAATTTATCTGCATGATTGGGTGTGTGCTGAAGTGAGGCGATAACGAGGTGTGTCTGTGTGTGTGTGTGTGTGTGTGTGTCTGTGTGTGTGTGTGAGAGAGAGAGAGCAGTGTGTGGGTGTTTCAGAGATGGAGATCAGGGACGGTGATGTTTCTATCAGATTAAAGCGTGTTATTGTTCTGCTCTTCTCATGCTTTAATAATGCTATTACAACACGGTGACATCAGAGTGTGTAGCTGTGGAAATGACACAATTACACACACACACACATACAATACACTCACACAGCGGTGCGAGTCTGATCACGTACTGAACATCCGACAAGCCAGCAGTACTGGAAAAGGGCTTAAAGGTTCAGCACGCTTTATTAAAGACAGTAGAGCAGTTCCAATCCAGACATTGGGCGGAGTTATTAATATAAGGGGCGGGGTATTCTAATGAGCCGAATTATGACGTATGAAACGGAGCCAAATCTGTTGCTGAATCCCATGTTTTCACACCCAGACAGAACAAAAAGACAGACTGATTTTACAGTTTGTGGATTGGTAGGTTCTCCAGATAACCAAATGTATATATGATCACTAGCATCCCGTCCTATGGTGGTTTGTATACTGGTGTAAATCTGTACTCAGGACGCTGTGTGTTTGTGTTTCAGTGGCGGATGAGGACAACGTGAAGAGGTACTACGCCAAATTTGAGGAGAAGTTCTTTCAGACGTGCGAAAAGGAGCTGTCCAAGATCAACACCTTCTACTCAGGTACAGCTTTGTTATTTTGAGGGTGATGGACTATTTAACCTTTTACCTGTGGTCTGGGTTTGCGAGAGGTTCTGGGGTCGTCCTCTAGTGATGACTGTCTGTCTGTCTATGCTGGTGGCTGGATATTTTGGGCTGCTGGACTATTCTCAGTCCAGCAGTGTCATTAGGTATGATGTCAGTGTTGGGAGATGTTTATGTCATCATGAAGAGGTGTTCAGTGTCAATATTTCGTGATGTTCTGTGGCTATTATTAGGTGTTGTTACTATGAGATATTAAGTCATTTTGGGGGGAGACGCCATGTTGTTATTATGAGATATATCTTTATTGATATCAGTATTGAAAGTACAATACTGTGCAAAAGTCTTAGGCCACCATTAGGTTTGCTGTGTGAGGAAACTGGATAAAATGTCTTCTCTCACCAAGAGGTACACCTCCCATAAGTAGCCTCTGAGAGCCTTTTTATAGGGCAGCTCTTGTGGTAAGACCCAGTATCTAATCAGACCAGACCTGTAATCATTTACATATCTGAGACAGATCTGCATGAAGAGTTTTGCAGCGATCCCACATTTCTATCTGGTCATTATACGCTTGGTAAAACAACAAATCTAAGGGTGGTCCAATACTTTTGCACAGAACTGTAAGTCGTTAGTAGATGATGTATCGTTAAGAGATTTGTCGTGGCATAGATTCAGTAAGGTCTTTTTAAAGCCCCTGCCTTTGATCCTGGCTGTACGGAGCGGCTCAGCTTGGGTTACCGATAATAGGGAAAGTTATGGGAGCCATTTTGGCTCTGTTTCAAATGGAGATAAAATATCGGAGGAGTCTAGGGAAGCTTCGGCGAGGCTTTAGACCAACCGAGAAACGTCTAGGGTTTGGGAGAGCTTTTAAATAGTATCTGTAAGATCCACTGGTTCGTTCCGTTCTGTTATTCTATGTGCGGAATTTGGTATGTTCTCCCCAGGTATGTGTAGACTGGTTATGAAGGTGTGAGACAGAGAGTCATGGACGAAATAGGTGAGCACACGCTTATTCTGGGAAGTGTTGCTCTGACAGGGACGTGTGTAAACCTCAAACACACGCCAGTCCTGTTGTACCAACACACACTCACACACACACACACACACACACACTTAGCGTGAGCTCACTGCAGTGTTCAGACACGCCCTGGCTATTAATAATCACAGAGACCATGATGGATGGATGGAGGAGATGATTAAGATCATGATAAATTGCTGTGTGTGTGTGTGTGTGTGTGTGTGTTTAGTCTGGGGGCTTTCTTACCCTCGGTGACACTCTGCCCGGTATTCACACGTCTGCTGAACTCGATCCCAGCAGCCACTTCCTGTGAAACAGAGATGCTTGTTTACTCCTGCACACCCACACACACACACACACACACACACACACACACACACTTGCGCTAAAGTGTTCCAGGAAATGCAATGCAGTCAGCCCCAGAATTATTACCACCCTTGGATAAGATGGTAAATAAAAGGTTATGAAAGGTTTAAGCTGATCCTCCTCCACCGTGCTTCACAGTTTTGGATGTTAAAGCACCTTATGAAGTAGATGATTCTGATAACCGTGTGTGTGTGTGTGTGTGTTGTAGAGAAGTTAGCCGAAGCCCAGCGACGGTTCTCGACACTGCAGAATGAACTGCAGTCGTCCGTGGATGCTCAGCGCGAGAGCGCCGTGGGGAAGAAGAGGAAGACAGTGCTGGCTCTGAGCAATGAGGAGAGAAACCAACACCGAAACATCAAAGATCTGAAACTGGCCTTCAGCGAGTTCTACCTCAGCCTCATCCTCCTGCAGAACTACCAGGTACCTCCATCCGTCTGGCCAGCCCTCTGTCCAGAGGTGTATGCTTTATTTAAGCAATAAAACACTTGAGTTCTAACACACTTCCCGTTATCGCCATTTATTAAAATGTTACTGTGCTAAAAAGAAGCCTTATGTTATAACCATGTCCAGAAGCAGCGTCGACTTCTCTGGGCTCGGAGGCATCTGGGATGGACCATCACACAGTGGGAACACAAAGAGCATACTGAGAAAGAAAGAAAGAAAGAAAGAACAGAAGAAATAAAGAAAGTCTAAACAGAATACTGAGAAAGAAAGAACAAAAGAAAGAAAGAAAGAAAGAAAGTAAAGGAAAGATTTATCTGAAGCTCTTAATGTGAACATTATGAGTCAGAATGTTAAAGCCAGAGTTCTAGATCATCAGCAGCTCGGTCAGGTTAATCAGAGCTGGGCTTAACAGATACATGAATGAAGCTCTGATCAGCCGTGGATGGTGTTTACTGAGAGATGCCGAGTTTAACTCCAGCAAACGACGTGTAGAAAATCAGAAAGAAGGAGCTGCTGATGCTGTATAACTCTCCCGTAACATTTCTGACTGATCCATCAAATCAAACCCAGCTAGAAGCTGATCCAGCATTTTTGGTGGTGGGACTCAAACTGATCTTCAGTCGAGCTGTGAATCCATTAAGAACCCAGGACCTTTGATTTACTCCTGGTTTGTACGGGTGATGAGCCTCGGCTCATTGGACGGATCAGGCTGATCATTAAGAGCTTCATCTAACTCACTTAAATCCAAACTAATGATTTGATAAACTCATTATAATTAATTTCAGCAGTCTTTTAGTAGAACGTCTCCCAGTCAATCAGATTGCAGGGTCGGAACTACCTGCGGTATAATATTAAACTGTTCTCTGCAGAACCTGAACTTCACCGGGTTCCGTAAGATCCTGAAGAAGCATGATAAGATTCTGGAGACATCGCGTGGAGCTGACTGGAGGGTCACACACGTGGAGGTCGCCCCCTTTTACACCTGCAAGAAGATCACCCAGCTCATCTCCGAAACGGAGGTACAGGACAGAGGGGCCCAAAGAGTAAAGGGTACAGCACTGGGGCAGGAGACCTGGGATAACCGTGTGTGTGTGTGTGTGTGTGTGTGTGTGTGTGCATGTGTGTGTGTGCATGTGTGTTTTCAGACTGTGGTAACAACGGAGCTGGAGGGCGGAGATCGACAAAAAGCCATGAAGAGACTGAGAGTCCCACCACTCGGAGCAGCTCAGGTACACACACACACACACACACACACACACACACAAACACACACACACACACACATACTGGGCGTGTATGGGCTTTACAGTGGCGTGTGTGTGTGTTTTCCACAGCCTGCTCCTGCATGGACTACATTCAGAGTTGGACTTTACTGTGGAGTCTTCATCGTCCTCACCGTCACCTTCATCCTCACAGGTATGACTTCAACACACACACACACACACACACACACGCATACACACACAAACACACATGGTGCTACAGGTGCCAGTCAACGTCTGGTTGTGGGTTCCTTTGCAGGTGCGTTCTTTTTCCGTGATAAGAACGTGTGGCCGATGATTCGAATGTACCGCGGCGGCTTCCTGCTCATCGAGTTCCTCTTCTTGCTGGGAATCAATACATATGGCTGGAGACAGGCAGGAGTTAACCACGTTCTCATCTTCGAACTGAACCCCCGAAACAACCTGTCCCACCAACACCTGTTTGAGGTACACACACACAGGGGCACAAGCCTAAACTGAAGAGGGGTGATCTCTGCTCCCTCAGGCGGCACTGCATCAAGAACTGTCAATCATCAATAGCTGATAGAACCACATGGACAAGGGTTTGTCACGCTGGCTGAGGGATAGGAAGCACACGAAGGGAGTGGATCAGAAGGTGGCATTTATTACAATGAACTAGCAAAACAAACGAACAAAGTGAAACAGGGACAGGAATATACGGGTAAATGAGAGAAAAGAGACTGAATTGAAGAAGGACAGAGAGACTGGGTGTCTAAACAACGGCTTAGAATAATGATAGGTGGCACGATTGAATAGGTAGAAGCGAGAGAGGGGCTAGAAATGAGGTCAGGACCACGAGACCCAGCGACCAGTCTATGAAGCAAGAGGGAATAAATAGAGGAAAGGAAAGGACTGAAAAATGAGAGACAGGTGCAGGTGATCGAAGGTGGGAGAGAGAGAAATTAGTAGAAGGTGTTCGTGGTGTGCAGGTGAGCATGTAGATGTGACAGCCCTCCTGCCCCTACGGAGTCCGGGACGTAGCAAGGACTCCAAAGATGGCCGCACGGGGTTTCAGAGGGGTCTGGTGGTTTCCTCTCTGGGAGGACAGCTGGGAGGATTCCGAACAGCACTGGGCCCCTGACGCACCTGACATGGGTGGATGGTGGTAGGCCGGAAGGAGGGTAAGGGTCAGGCTTGGAGACTTCCGACCTCGACACAGGAACCAGGATGGACGACCTCTGGACAGGCATGGAAATGGGTGACTGGAATTGCACTGGGAAGAATTGCTCCGGGACAGGTACGGAAGACCACGGAACAGGCGCTGGAATGGATGGCTTTGGTACCAGCACTGGAACGGACGGCTTCGGCCCAGGCATGGAAGGCTTCAGTACTGGCATAGGAATGTACAGCTTCGGCACAGGTACGGAAGACCACGGACCAGGCACTGGCATGGATGACTGTGGTACAGCCACTGGAACGGCCTCAGAAAAGGGACCGGAACGGACGACCTCGGCACATCCACTGGAACGGACGCCCTCGGCACAGGCATGGACGAACCCGGCACAGGCACTGGAAGGGACGACCTCGGAACAGGCACTGGCATGGATGGCTTCGGTACAGCCACGGGAACGGACGACCTCAGCACAAGGACCAGAACAGACAACCTCGGCACAGACACTGGAACTGACGCCCACGGCACAGGCACAGACGAACTTAGCACATTCACAGGAACGGACGACCTCGACATAGGCAATGGAATGGACGACCTCGGCAAAGGCAATGGAACGGACGACCTCGGCAAAGGCACTGGAACGGACGACCTCAGCACAGACACTGGAACAAACGACCTCGGTACTGGCACTGGAACAGACGACCTCGGCACAGGCACCAGAACGGACGACCTCGGCACAGGCACTGGAACGGACGACCTCGGAACAGTCTCGAGCTTGGACGACCTCTGGGAGGTCTCAGGCAAAGGAGACATCTGGAAGGTCTCGAGCATAGGTGACCTCTGGAAGGTCTCGAGCTTGGATGACCTTTGGATGGTCTCGGACATGGACGATCTCTGGAAGGTCTCTGAAACGGACAAGCCCTGGATGGGTTTTGGGACGAGCGACCCCTGAGCGGATTCTGGGATGGACGACCCCTGTACGGACTCTGGCATGGGCGACCCCTGGATGGACTGTGAGATGGGCAACGCTAGAACAGATTCTGGGATGTGCGACCCCTGAATGGTCTCTGGGACGGGTGACCCTAGAAGATACTCTGGGATGGGCGACCCCTGAACGGACTCTGGGACAGGCGACCCTAGACCAGATTCCAGTACAGCTAACAAGAGATTGGGCTTAGCCCTAGCAATAACTGGACCCCTCCTACAGCCGGCAAGCGGAGGACCCAGCCAATGGTGGGCAAGCCGAGGCATCAGCAGACAGCTGGTGAGCTGAGCCCCTGATGTGGACATGCTGAGCAGTGGAGCTTTGGGTATCTTTGGCTCACTATTGTCAGGAGGACCAAAAACTGCCTCGAGTGCATCCAAGAACTGGTCACAAGTCCCGGATTGAACCTGCAGCCACCTCTCGGCAGTCCAGGGCAGTGCCCTCCCTGAAAGGCATGAAACCACCAGCGACAGCCCAGCGTATTCATAGCTGGGGGGATAGAGCCACGCGAGCATTCCGACCGGAATTTCTTGGCATCGACTTCTCTGGGCTCGGAGGCATCTGGGATGGACCATCACACAGTGGAAACGGGGATTATGCTCAGACCCATCAGCATAACAGATCTTTTTTAAATGAAATAAAAAGAAAAGTAGGAAAAAGAAAAAGAAAGAAAGACAGAAATTGACTAATAAAAATAAACAAGTTATCATAAAAGAAAAAATATGAAAAAGGGGAAAAAAGAACAAAAGAAAAAAAGAAAGAAATAAATAAATAAGGAAAGGAAAAGAAAGAACATTATGCAGAAATGAAGTACAGAAAGAAAGAAAAAAGTTATGCAGGAATAGAGTTATCCAGAAAGAAAGATGAAGTAATAAATACTTGAGCTATCAAAAAAGAAAGGATACGGGGATTGTGCTCAGACCCATCAGCATAGCAGATCTTTTTTAGAAGAAATAAAAAGAAAAGAAGGAAAAAGAAAGAAAGACAGAAATTGACTAATAAAAATAAATTAGTTATCATAAAAGAATAAGAATGAAAAAGGGAAGAAAGAACAAAAGAAAAAAAAAAAGAAAAAAAATAAAGAAATGAAAAGAAAGAACATTATGCAGAAATGGAGTACAGAAAGAAAAAAAGATAGTTATGCAGGTATAGAGTTATGCAGGAATAAATGAATTATGAAAATTAATTATGAAAAAAAGAAAGAAAAAGAAAGAAAGAAAGAAAGAAAGAAGTAGAGGGAGGCAGAAGAGGTATGAAAAAGAAAGAAAGAAAGAGAGAAAGTATCTCTGGATCTCAGTATTAGCCCTAAATTGCCCCGCCCCAACTTTTTTTTGGAAAGTGTTACAGGTCTGAAATGCAGGAATAGATGTTTAGGTTCATGGTTAGCTTGTCTGTGTGTATCAGTAATGTGTGTGTGTGTGTGTGTGTGTGTGTGTGTGTGCAGATCGCAGGGTTTCTGGGTGTGTTATGGTGTGTGAGCATCCTGTCGTGCCTCTATGCCGACTCCACCGGGTTACCCATGCAGGCCAACCCTCTGATCCTGTATGGCCTCATGTTCCTGTTCCTCATCAACCCCTTCAAGACGGCTTATTACAAATCCCGCTTCTGGCTCCTCAAACTGCTGGTGAGACACACGCACACACACACACACACACACACACCACACACACACACACAAGCTATGCTAGGCTAGCTCTGCAGTGGTATGGCTCTGTGCTAATTGTATTGAATGAGTCTCAATAAGAGCTTAGCAGTGTAGTTCAATACAGATTAGCTTAGAGTGCACTCTGCTGCAGCTTCATTAGCCTCAGCTGAATGAATTCAGCCCTAACCTCGTACGGACTACAGTCCTCCCGTACAGCCTCACTACCCCTGCATTTAGCTTCTGCATTTAGTTTGTGTATTTAGATTGTGTATTTAGTTTGTGTATTTATGTTCTGTATTTAGTTTCTGCATTTAGTGTGTGTATTTGGTTTGTGTATTTATTTTCTGTATTTAGTTTTTGTATTTAGTTAGTGTATTTAATTTGTGTACTTGCTGTGGCTTTTATAATGAGAGCTTGTTTTGATGTTCAGACGCTGTTGCACAGGTAGAGATGCAGTGTGTGTGTGTGTGTGTGTGTGTGTGTGTGTGTGTGTGTGTGTGTTCGCGCACACATGTGCACGTGTATGCATAAATTAGAATAATTGCGTTTTGATTTCAATACTGAGCTCAATCAGGTGTAAATTGATCAGGTTGTGTATAACAGCTGCTCCTCGTGTGTGTGTGTGTGTGTGTGTGTGTGTGTGTGAGAGAGAGAATGTAATGCAGCCCTATCTCTGAGAGGATGATGCCTGTGACTGTGCAATCATTACTGAGATAGAGCTATTAACACACACACACACACACACACACACACACACACACACACACACACTAATGTTTCTGTATTCCATTGCCACCATTTTAGAGTTCTTACACCTAGCCTGCAAAATGTCCGTCATGAACGGTCTAACAGACGTTTTGGCACCCGGGCACATGACAATCCCCGGCACGAACTTCACACACACACACACACACACACACACACACACATACACACACACACACACACACACACACACAGGTGTTGATTGGACGTGTTACAGAGGTCAGGTTTGGATATTTTTTTCCATTATGTGCAGAATGTCAGCGATGCCCTGCAGGCCCAGAGTAATACTGTGTGTGTGTGTGTGTGTGTGTGTGTGCGTACAGTTCCGTGTCTTTACCGCCCCCTTCCACCGGGTGGAGTTTGCTGATTTCTGGCTGGCTGATCAGCTGAACTCTCTGGTGATCGTGCTGATGGACCTGGAGTACCTGGTGTGCTTCTACAGCATGGAGCTGCAGTGGGGGGAGGTGGACGGACTGCTGCCTCATCAGACCGGTACCCGAACCTTAGAACCACAGCTGTACCCACGCCTGGAACAGAACCACAACACTAACCAATGTGTATCTGTCTGTGTGTGTAGGTGACGGGAGGTGTAACAGTTACTCGTACGGACTCCGTGCGATCATCCAGTGCCTCCCCGCCTGGTTCCGGTTCGTCCAGTGCCTGCGGCGTTACCGCGACACCAAGCGAGCGTTTCCTCACCTGGTGAATGCTGGGAAATACTCCACCACCTTCTTCGTGGTGGCGTTCGCCGCCCTCTACAGCACGCACAAAGGTAAGGGATGCACACAACTACACGTCATTTCCGAACACGCAACTTTAAGAACGGTGTAGCTTTAAGAACGCCAGCTCTCTGAGTGTTTCCCAAAAACCTTCTTAAGGCCTTTTCGCACCAAGTGCAATTTTTACAATGCAATTTTTAACACACATCACAATGAGTGCGCTATGATTTTTTGTCTAAACACTCCCTGCTTTTGCTTTCTTCAATTTCCCTTTTCTTAATGTCTTGGAGATTTCTCCGTGTCTTTTTCACATCGTCAACTAATAAAACAAAGACACGAGTGAAGATGAGCAGGAAGCTCTAGTTGGTGTTTTTGTGATCATAAATAATCAGACGCTTCCATCCAGCCCCTGTGAGCTTTATCACCATCATTCTCCAGCCTTTCAGTTCTATTCCACCAGATCTTTTCTTTAATATCCATGTTTTTAGAGGCAGCCTGTTGCTCGTCCTATAAGCTCCTGATGAGCTGTTCTGCCCGGCAACCGAGCTCTGATTGGTCAGCCTGATTTTAATGCAGAAATTAGAACAGGCTCCGATTAAACATTTTTTGTTTCGGAGTCCGTGTGAAGGACGGCGTTAATATACGTGTGTTCTTTTTCAAAAATTGACAATGAGTTTTTTGTCCGAAAAAAAAACTTTAGGAAGCAGTTCTTTGCTGTTTGCCTCTGAGCTGAAAAAGCAGTGCCAGGCGTTGGTCATTGGTAGAACTGCACATGAACATGAATCCAATTACAAATGGGTCAGAAAGCACCACATTGTTATTATGACATATTACGTCATTATTACTAGAGGTTATGTTGCCATTAACCAGTGGTTCTTAATAATAAAGTGACCGGTGAGTGTATTCCATTCATTTACATCCAATATCCATCTCTCTCTCTCTCTCTCTCTCTCTCTCTCTCTCTCTCTCTCTCTCTCTGAACTGGTATCGTCTCAGAAACAGAACCGCAGTCAGAATCGATCGGGCTAAAACTCTCCACTAAGCCTCTTGATGCTTTTCATTATTTATATCCACCCGGTGGTTTATTTATTTATTTCCTTTAAATGTCGCCCTTTTCCACTGAGCTCTGCTTTGGCACTTTTTGAACGGGAGTGTGATGGTGAGTTCAGCAGGGTCGCTGAGGGATGAATTATGTTTCAGTCTTTAGATGCTTTGAGCCGCGGTCGGTGTTACTCCCTCAGATAACGCAGCGCTGACTCACTCCGCTCTGTGTTTTGGGTTCATGTCGGGATCAGGATCCTGATAACGCACAGTGTTGATGTTTTCATATCCTGTGCTCCAGTGACTGTGCGGAGTTTGGCATGTTCTCACCATGTCTGTTTGGTTAAAATCATTACAGCAGGTGAAATTGTTTCTCCAAAGTCTTATCCATGTGTTTTGGCAGCACTATATTCTAGAACGTTATCTGCACAATAGGGCCTGTTGAGTAGTGATCTGTTGGTTCATCGTCTAGATGAGTCCACAGTCAAAAGGTGTCAGTGCGAAAATACAGTGGACTCGAGTGATAATACAGACAAAACCAGCCTCACAGTCTACATCATTGGAGGTGGTTTGGATTTTGAAAAGACGACTGTTGCTCAGAAGACAGTGATCTCCAAACTATGTCAGAAATCTGTTTCCATTAAAGATAGGTCAATGAACTTACTTCACCATCTTTGAATGAACCACCATGCAGAATATGAAGATTAGGACAAATTGTCGACAGGCTTAAACCAGATAAAGTGCAAAAGCACAGTCAGCAAAGGTTTCCATTCCTGTACTAACGAACTCAGATTTGACAGAACTTGGGACAAACTCGTACTTGATAGATCCTGGAATGAGCTCTGACTTAACAGTCCTTGAAACTCCTCCCGGTGTCGACTGGACAGTCTCTGAAATGGGCGCCGATGACAGTTATTTAAACGGCCACCGGTTTGATGAGCTCTGAGCCAGGTGTCCCCTGGACTATCTCTGAAACAATCTCAGAAGCAAACATGCTCAGAACAATCTCTATGATGGGCATCCTCGGGATGGTTTCAAGAGCAGGTGTACTCTGGACAGTTATATGCTCTACGCGGTTTCCGGAGACAATGTGCTCTCAACGGTCACTGGGACGTGTGTCCTCTGGATGGTCTCTGGAGCTGACGTAACCTGGACGGTCCCTGGAGCCGACGTGTCCTGGACAGTCCCTGAAGCAGACATGCTCTAAGCAGTCCCTGAAGCCGACGTGCTATGGACGGTCTGTGAACCGGACTTGCTCTGGACGGTCCCAGAAGCTGACTTGCTCTGAATAGTCTCTGAAGCTGACGTGCTCTGGACGGTCCCTGAAGCTGAGGTGCTCTGGATGGTCTCTGAAGCTGAGGTGCTCTGGATGGTCTCTGAAGCTGACGTGCTGTGGATGGTCTCTGAAGCTGACGTGCTCTGGACGGTCTCTGAAGGTGACGTAGACTGGACGGTCTCTGAAGCTAATGTGCTCTGGATGGTCTTTGAAGCTGATGTGTTCTGGGCTGCCACAGGGACAGGCTTTCTTGGGGTCAGTACTGGTACCAACTTTCTTGGGGCCGGCACTGAAACAGACGTCCTCAGGGCAGGACTCACGAACCGATGTCGTCTGGAACAACTCATTAACAGCAGTCACTGGATCCAGCTTGGCTCTGGTGAGGACTGGAATCCTGGAACTGCTAGCTAGCAGGGGATCCAGCAGATGGCTGATGAGCTTCAACCCGTTCCTTGAACCCTCACCGGATAGCGTGTCCAAAGAGCCCCCTTGCACCTCTCCAGGAGCGAGTCCAAAGTTCGCCTAGAGTTTCTCAAAAAATTGTTCACAAGTTCCCGATTCCAGTTGAGGCCAGACTTTAACGGCTCATTGCAATGCCTTTCCAGTGAGACGCCAACAAAAAGCACATGTTCGTACTCCGAGTAATGGGACATGCAACATATGTACCCGAGAGCATTGGCTAAAAAATTCCCGACACCTTTTTGGGTTACGGTCATACTTTTCTGGTAGATTGACCCTAATTGACAGAACCGGAGTGGATCTGGAACCTGCCGTCCTCATGTTTAGGCGTTGTATTCTATCACGTGCGCGGCAGGAACAGAAGAGACGATCAAAATTAAGGGGTTTATTATAGAAAGAGCAAAACAACACAACAGTCCACCAAACCAAGAGTGACACAGCTAACAAAAAGAGACCAATCATAAACTAAGGATGTGGACGAAAACAAAGGAGCTCAGGTGCACCGCGGATCAATAAGCACAGTAGAGCGGGCGCGGACGTAAACAAAAGAGCGTGGTAACGCTCAAGCATACCGCGGATCAATAAGTACAGTTAAGCGAACACGAACGTACACATAGAAGAAGAAAGGTAACTAAAGCGCAGTCCGAGGTACCACTGTTTACAGTTATAAACATTATGAAACACAGCCTGAGTGTCCTGCTGTAGGTTCAGTGGGTTCGGTGTGCATCTGTGTGTGTAATGTGTGTGTTCAGGGTTAGCTTTGTAGTGTATGGAGCTCAGTATAGATGTCAAGATAAAAGGAAACGAGATGTGAAGAATGGAGAGAGAGAGAGCGAGAGAGAGAGAGAGAGAGAGAGAGAGAGAGCTCAGTAATTGCTCTCCCACTGAGAAACAGATGACTGTGAGATGTATCAGGAATACGAATGAACCTCAAAAAACCTTTTACGCTGTGTGTTTTTTTTTATTGTTTATATTTCACGCTTTATTGATTTTATTTTAGCCTCTGCGCTGCTTCTGTATTCTGTTCTAATTTGTTCTCGGACATGAAGAGGCCCTTGGGACTTTCCTGCAAAGAAATCGGTTGTTTTATGATTATTATTACTGTTCTTAGTACTGTATTGTTATTATTTTTCTTCCACTGAGTGCTGGCTGATCTGTCTCAGACGTTGGTTACACAGATCTGGTCTATAAACCTGCAAAGGCGGTCAAAATCAACATAGGAAAAATTACTCAAGAAAGGAATCTATTACAATTGCTACTAATTAGTTCTTTCAAAATGTAATGGTGATTACTTTGCACATTACTTTCTGGGAAATGCAATTTGTAAATTACTCCTAAAACCCAAATTAATCTGTACGATATAGAACGTACAGGTTTAACACCCAATACTCCTTTAAATGCTGTATTTATAAAAAAAATGTTTCTTCAAATTCAAATCGTTTTTATCAAGTTCTTCAGGTTTTCCAAGGCAGTTACACAAATCTGGCCAGCAGATGCCGCCAACGCACGCGTTTTCGACCGTCTAAATACTGAATCGTTTTTAAATCATGGGTTCAATTCTTCCTGAAGCTTCGTTTCTCCCCTCACACAGCAGAAGTAGTAAAAGTTTGTTGTAAATTATGTCAAACTCATATTTTTTGCTCAAAAATGTTCTTCCAGCTCTGATAAAAATTAAGAGCCCATTTTCCAATTGAGAAAATCAGTTTCCCTGGTTTTACTCTATGTAGGTTCTGTATGTGTTTGAGTGAAATGGAACATACTTTGTTTTATTCTGCAAAATGCTGACGAATTCCAAATAAAAATATTTATTTTGCAGCAATAACAAGAGCATTTATTCGCTGACAGCTGGTCAAAATATCAAATCGTTTTCAGACCTCGATTAATAATACAAATAAAGCAAGGTTATGTTCATTTTTAGCAAAACAATACTGAAGTTAAAAGTTGGGAAAGTTCAGAAATCACCGTTTCAGTCCCAGCTTTCATGTGGCTTATACTTTTCCTCAGTAAATAAGTCTGTTTCGGGTGATCACCTAATCAATGCCTTCTTCATCGGATATTGGAATGGAATTGCTGTCGTACATTATAGAGATGCTGATTTTAAGAGTTTTTTCCAGAGCTGTAAGTAATGCAAGTAACGATTTTACAGTGTAATTAATCAATAGTTGCATCAGAAAATGTGATTACAAGAATGCATCACATTACTTTGTTGCAGAAAACACAAATTCGATTACTGTAGTAAGTTCATCAACTCCAGACGCACAACCTTGGTGTGTTTTTATCGTATAAACGTTGATTTCTAAACGATTTTTGCTCGATCCCGGATCCTGACTAATAGTGAAAGTGAAACTTGGATGAGCATGGAATCAAATGCACATGAATCAGTCCCAAAAAAGAGTCGATAGTGTGATATGAGATCTTAGGAACTACGAGTCGACCTTAAAATCGACATGAGGAAGGACGACGTGCTAGCTTTACTGAACAGTTATATCTAGCACAACTACAAAACTCTCTTTCAGAACTGTTAGGATGCTGAAATAATGCAATCACTCTGAATAATTACTAATAAGTCAGGCTTTTGCAAAGTTATTAATGTATGAACTATTTTTTTTTATATTTAAATTACTGACACTGATACAAAGGAGTGAGCGCTGCAGCTTTGAGGTAATGAAGGGGCTCCCTCTGGTGGACATTAAGGGAACAGCACATCTCTGTACTCTATTGGAATCAGGGAGCACCGAAAACAACCCAGTACAGGTGGGTTTAAAATATAGGTGTGTTCTTCCGTCCTGAGTCTCTTTATTCTCCTCCTCAGATCAGGACGATGCCGATGCAGACGCCTTCTTCTACCTTCTGATCGTCTTCTCCACCATCAGCTCGCTCTACACACTTATCTGGGATCTGAAGATGGACTGGGGTCTGTTCGACAAAAATGCCGGCGAGCACACCTTCCTCCGGGAGGAGATCGTCTACCCACAGAAAGTAAGATCCAGCAACACACACTCTCAACTTCACTTCTAACTTAGGGGACTGTAATCAGAGTTAGGGGTTAGGATGGGACAAGGGGTTAGAGTTAGGGGTATATTTAGGGGTTAAGATAAGTGGTATGTTTAGAGTTAGGTACCTCATTTAGGAGTTATGGGTTAGAGATAAGAGTTGGGGGTTAGGATGAGGGATTAGAGTTAGGGTTATATTTAGGGTTGGGTTTAGTGGTTAGGGTAAGGGGTTAGAGTTAGGGTTAGACGATATTTGTAGAGGTTAGGATAAGGGGTTAGATATAGGGTTGGGGTTACATTTAGGGTTGGGTTTAGGGATTAAGATTATGAGTTTGGGTTAGGGCTATATTTAGGGGTTTAGGGCTGGGGTAATGTATGAAGGTTTGGTGTGGGGTTATGTTTTTTGGGGTTAGGGTTTGGTTTTAGGGGTTAATGTGATGGTAAGGGTTATGGAATTATAGATTAGAACTAAGCATTGGGTTTAGGGCTAGGGTTAGGGATTAAGTTTCAGGATTAAGGTTAGGGGTTATGTATTGAGGTTTGGTGTGGGGTTACAGTGTAGGGTAAGGGTGAAGATTAGGTGTTAAAATAGGTTTAGGGATAAACTGAGGGAGCAAGAGATGATGTTAAATTTCCATCCAGTCACCAATCACAATGTTTAGATGAGCATGTGCTAATAAGTTGACATCACTTCCTGTTTCCTTTAGGCCTATTATTATTGTGCCATAGTGGAGGACGTGATCCTGCGATTCTCCTGGACTCTGCAGATCACTCTGATCAACCTCACACACATCTCCTCCATCAGTGACATACTGGCTACTGTCCTCGCTCCTCTGGAGGTGTTCAGGTACACACACACACACACACACACACACACACGCATCTCATCCAGCAGTGGGCTTAAGGGTTGCAATTTAGGGTAAGAGTTTAGAGTTTAAACTTGTTTGGAATGTGTTGAAGGCCTGAAATGCAGGAATGGATGTTTATTAACAAATGAAATGAAGTTGACAAGAAAAAAACATGAAACATCTCAGGTTCATACTGTCTGCAATTAAATAAAATGTTCATTCTCTATACCATCCCAACCCACAGTCATTTAAATGTCCACATAAATAACATAAACGTGTGTGTGTGTGTGTGTGTGTGTGTGTGTGTGTGCGTGTGTTGCAGACGCTTTGTGTGGAACTTTTTCCGTCTGGAGAACGAGCACCTGAATAACTGCGGTGAGTTCCGGGCAGTGAGGGACATCTCGGTGGCGCCGCTAAACGCCGACGATCAGACGCTGCTGGAGCAGATGATGGACAGCGAGGACGGAGTCAAACACCGCCAGGGAAAGAAGCCCTGGAAGAGGAGCTACAGCCTGACCCTGCGCCGCCCCCTACTGCACTCCCAGTACGTTACACTTACACTGTCTGTCTGTCTGTCTGTCTGTGTGTGTGTCTGTTGGAGTTCTGGTTCCGGTACAGTGTAGTACATATCTGTTTCTAATGTGTGTGTGTGTGTGTGTGTGTGTGTGTGTGTGTGTGTCGCAGGTCCAAGAAGGACACCAAGGTGCTGATCGACGACACGGACGACGAAGCATTCAGCTGAACAAATCGCAGAAGTTCCTCTGAACACCACACACACCGACAGAGAGCTGCCTCGGCCACACACACACACAGACACACACACACACACACACACACACACACACACACACGGAATAATCAAGCACAAACAATCACAAAAAAGCACTGACATATCAGTACACACACTAAACATAAACATACACACTGGGTTTCTTATTAGTTGTTTTTGTATCTGATTTCGTTTTTATATTCGTTTCGTCTCTTTTTTAAGAATTTGCCACACGACTGTTTACAAACTCGAAAAAACACTCGACAGGATGTGATATCGTTTCAAAGAGTGACGAGCACTCGTCTGTCAACTGGACTACACACACACACACACACACACACACAGAGCTCTTTTTAAAAACGATGCGTGTTGTTTTTCTATATTTTGTAATTCTTGAGTGCGCACTTGCAGGGAAAGTGCACTTTACTACGCGCTACACTCGCTGTCTGTGTGATTTACGTTATTTTTTTTTATTTCCATACTGTCTCGCCGATCTGCTGAAGAGCTCTCGCTTCAAAGTGGCGGCTGTGTCCCGAATCGCAAAAACCACTCCTGTAATGCAAACGTCAAAGCTGGATTCTTCTGGAAGGTGCACAAACTTTTGCACATGCAACATTTTATTGCCCGACCTGGCTGGAAGGCACCTCCGAGACTCGAACCTGGGTCACGGGGGTGATGGGCTGGCTTACAAAGTCCTTGACTTTGGGGGTGCCAGGACTTTTGCGTAAGACTAACGTACACTAGGTTAGCCAGCAAAGCCATGTGACCACATCGCCACTTGACGGCTTGAACCCGCGTCGTTGTCCTGAGTTAACATTATGTTAGGAGGCTTTAAGCCCCATTGCTAGCTAACGTGCAATAGGGGCACCTCTGGTCTGCATCACGTGACCGCAGACCCAGCCCTCAACCCTGAGTGGGCCCTGCATCTCGAAGGGCTGTGGGCAAAAAGAGGCTCCCTCTGTCCGGCATGTGTGAGTCCTGGTCCCTTCTTTCCATTCCCTGGACCCTGGGCTCCCTGGGCCCCATTCCGTACCGGACCCTTCTCTTAGGTTGTCAGGTGCCAGACCGAGCGTGGGAACCAGAATGGCTCAATGGCTCAGTGAGTCTCTCTGGCTCTAATAGGATCTCTGGTGAGGTGAGAACCGTTGGCTGTGTTCCATCCACAGATCTGGCACCTGAGAGGCCAAGAGAAGGGTCCACTCCAGGATAGTGATACCTTGCCCAAAGATGCAGAGAACGGACCAAAAGAAAGTGTCTGGTCCAGGATAGGGTTCGACTCAGATGCACAGAACAGAGCACATCTGGAACCTGGGAGACAAAGAGAAGGATCTTGCCCAGGATAGGGGTCGGCTCACAAAAGACACAGAGAACAGACCAAGAGAAGGTGCTGGTCCAGGATAGGGATCAGAGAACTGATGCGGTCTGGCATAGGACAAGACTGAAGGTCTGGCGTGTGAAGGACAGAGGGAGCACTTGCTGTGGACCGCAGGTTACAGGGTCCACTCGTGGTCAGGGGCGATCATGTGACGCAGACCAGGGGTGCCCCCGTAACAAACTGAAGTTGTCATGGTCATGTGACTAATGTGACTTATTTTAATACAGACTTGATTCAGAGCCATAACTTAAATTTAGGGAAGTTCAAGAAGGCTATTCAGAACTTACGCTGTTTGTGAAGGTCAGAACAAGTCGGGGACTGTTAGCGCTATTTTAACGCTTTGAGGCTTTTATCGTACGAACTTTTCAGATGTTTGCGAGCACAATCTTTGTGATTCTCTCTTTCTGTTCATACCCTTTATATTCCTTTATACAGGTCGATTCCTTCTTTTTAAATTCCAGCCATTACTTATGGAGTATTTCAATATTTTATGAATTGTGGGGGCGCCCCTGGTCTGAACCAGGTAACACCTACCAACTCAAGGAACACTGAGACTCAGGAACCCTCCACTGGTGAAGGAAATGCATATAAAAGGGAGCCCACACTTTTGCGATCTTGATGCCCGCCAAGCAACTATCGGGACCTGCAATGCCAGCAAACCTCCCACCAGGCGACTTTGAACCCTCACCAGATGCAGACATGAACCTGCAGTGGTTTCCAATACTGAACCTCTGTGGTTCATATCCCACCTTAGATACAAAGTAGTGATCTCCAAGGAACCAAAGGGGAGAAGGGTCCAGGATAGGGGTCGGCTCGCCTAAAGACGCAGAGAACGAATCAGGTCTGTCACAGGGAGGAGACTGAAGGTCTGGCATGTGAAGGAGAGAGGGAGCACTGGTGGGAGCAGCATGAGTTACTACTCGGGGGGAGGGTGCTGGATTTGCAGTCAGAGAGAGGCTCCCTCTGTCCTTCCTGTGCCAGTCTTAGTCCATTCTCCCCATTCTCTGGATCCAGGGCTCCTTGAGCCCCATTTTCATACCAGACCCTACTCTTCAAGAGAAGGGTCCGGTGCAGGATAGGGGTCGGTTTGTCCCAAGGACGCAGAGAATGGGCTAGGTCAGGCACCTGAGAGATCAAGAGATGAATCCGGAAGTGTGGCTCCCCTTCGCCAGGGACAGGTGCCCGAGGCTCAGTGCTTTTTGTGGAGACTCTGTTTGTGGATGTTACATTTCCATACCAGGAGTACCCCCATATTACAATTACCTTGCATTATGTGGGGTACCCATGGTCTGTGTGCGTTACCTCAGACTCGGCCCAATATACCAAACAACCTCTGAAACTTTGAGACAGAGCTGAACAGGCAAATCTGGAGCATATACCAAGATGGTACCTGAGGTATAACGGTCCAGCCATCAGGATACTGCCTCACTGGTTGTATCCCATCTTTTGCAATGTGATGGTGGGATTGTGCATCGTGGTCATGGTCCTGTTCGTTCCCCGTTAAGTTCTGTCCCTGTCTGGGGTTGAGTTGTGGGGTTCCTTCCTGCCAGATGTTCATATGAGTTTCAGAACCCTACAGAGCACCAACAGGGGCACTATAATATTTGTTATGGTAGAAGGAAGCAAATCAAAGAGAGTTGGAGCCTCTGGCGAGGCTGAAGCCGGAAGTCACAGACATGAAGCGGGACAGGATCCTGCAGCAAGACTCAGGATGCTATCATAGCTGGCTCAGGACGTACATAGAGGAAGTAGGTGATGGATACTGAGATTTTCTGTGAGATGCCCATGTTGTAATCTGGCACCATGAACTCCAATAGTCAGCTCCAGATGGTGTTTTGGATCTGTTGGGGTTTCCTGGCAGCCCATTCAAGCCCAGGTGTGTGTGCCAAGCAACCTTCTATCAGGGAAATGATGCTTAACCTTTGCCAGAGGTGCCCGAGCCGGAGTGCTTCTCCGGGTGGGTGCTGGTTCTGCGTGTACCATGTGGCACAGATCAAGGGAACAGCAGGCTCAGACCGCTGCACCACCCGAGCCCCTTTAAGCTCTACAATTGTGGTTTAATAATTAAAGCATGTTAGCTTTTGTTCAGTTTATTATTTAACACAATTCCATACAACACACTGCTCTTTCAATGCAAGTCTTAAAAACTGCTTTTCCCAGCAGTCTCTACTTCTGCGCTCCACCAAAGAGCTTATCTGCCGTAACGCAGCACTTACAACTCGCATACACTCGCACACACGTAAAAACGCACACACACGCACATTCATGCTCGTGCTAACCCTGTGGTCGCTGTGCTGTGGTCATTTCGTCTGCATGCTACTTCGATGTTTTGCTGTAAATACGTTTTCTTTATCATCCAGTGTAAAGACGGAATTATGGGTAATTTATTGTCCTTGTTATTTATGGATCGAACTTTAATGAGCAGTATTATGATTAGCGAAGGACTCAGTGTTACACGTGATGTTCCTGTAACCGTGGAAATGTGATCGATGCCATCGTTTTCCTCCTGAACAGACGTGTGCCGGGAAGTATTACCTTCAGGCGTCTGCGCATCCTTTGTAGATGTAGAGATGCATTTCAGTTAGGATTTGCAATTAATTGTGTGTCAATTAAACAAGAGGAAGCTTTTACATTATCGTTCCCCTCCGTACTTCCCTTTTCCTCCTTTATTCACTACCGCTCTCGCCTCCATGATCCCTCCCTAGCTTCCTCTTTTACCCACGACTGGACTGCTCTCAATTCCAGCTTTCCCTCTACTTCTCACTTCCTACCCACTATTCATCTTGCTTGCTTATATTCGTTGGCTTCCTTGCTTCATTCCTTTTCTTTCCTTAGCTACTACCGCCCTCTCTTCCTTACATCCCCTTTGGCTTCCCCCCTTACCCACTCCCTTTCCTCACTTCTTTACACCCTCTTCAACCTACGCCCAACTTCCCTCTTCCACCTTTATTCCTGACCTCTCTCATTTCCCTGTTCTTCAGCTTTCTCCTTGTTTATTTTGCCCCTTACATCCTTTTCAGGTTCCTCCCTAAATTGCTGTTCCTCTCTTACCCTCTGACCCACTGCCTTCTGCTTCCCTATAACCTTGTTTGCTTCCTTCTTATGTTCTTCACTCTTCTTCACTTACCCACTGCCTTATACTTCCCTATAACCTTCTTAGCTTCCTTCCTACATCTTTCCCTCTTCCTCATTACCTTCTGCTTCCACAACCTTCTTTGTTTCCTCAATACTTACCTCTTCCACTCTTACTCACTACCTTCCACCTCTCTATAGCCTTCTTAACTTCCTACTTCTATCTTCCTCTTCCCCACTGCATTCCTCTCTCCAAACCTTCTAGGCATCCTCCCTATTTCCCTACTTCCCTCTTCCCCTTTAACCCACTTCCTTCTGCTTCCCCATATGCTTCTTAGCATCCTCCTTACTGCCCTCTTCCTTTCTACCCCACTGCTTTCCACTTCTTTCTAACCTTCCCCATCTATGTTTGGCTTTGATCAGTTTTCTAAAAGCCTGCACTGTGATAGCTACTGTGGGGATGTAACATCGGCACATGCCTGTTAAGGATTTGTCGCTCCATCACGTGCTGAACGGAGAGGGTTTATGCGTGACCAACTTCCATGTGAACCTCGAAACGCCGGGGTCATTTTGTACAGTACATTTTTATACACCTTCGATAAACACAAGCCCTGACATCGTGTGTATTGTCACCATGGGGTGTGGGTGGGTGTGGGGTGGGGGGTTGGCATTCATGTGCGTAGGGTCATCTGCTTGCTCAGCCCAGGATGTTTAGTGCTTGTTGATATCTTTGCATCTTTTCTATCTCAGTGTCGTGTCCTTTCTTAACTTATCGATCGTGAAGATGTTTGTAGTTACATAACCTAGACGAACGTGCTTTTATCGGAAAAAAAAAATAGATATTCTGTGTTCGACGGAGAAACGAGAAACGTCTTACAGAGTAGTATGTAAATGTGGAGTGTACCATGATGGTCGTACCGATGGTCTCATTTGTATTTCTGTACACTTTGGTGATGATGTCATAACTTGGTTTTATAAACCACGCCTATTTTTAAACACCTGCAGTTGGTCTCTGAGTTTTTTTATCGTACCCGGATTACCCACTCCCTCACTTCCTTCTTCCCTCCTTCACTACCTCCAGAGTTTCCATCTTCCCTTATTTACTCACTACTTCCAGAACTTCCTTCTTCCCTTAGTAACTGCCACACACTCCCTCGCTTGCTTCTTACCACTTTTTACCTCCAAATCTTTGTTTTTCACACAATTACTCCCCTTCCTTCTTCCTTTGCCTACTCCCTACATACCTTCTTTCCTTATCTCATTCACTAACCCAAAACGTTCTTTCTTCCCACAATCAATCCCTCACAAATTCCTTCATCATTTCCTATTCTCCACCCATTCTCTATTGGGGACAGGTCAGGACTGCAGGAGGGTCAGTCCAGTACCCGTACCCTCTCCTTCCACAGCCATGCCTTTATAATGTGTGCAGCATGTAGTTTGTGGATTGTGGTTGTCTTGTTGATAAATGCATGGACGTCCCTGATAAAGATGTTGTCCTGAAGGCAGCTGATGTTGCTCTAAAATCTCAGTGTACTTTTCTGCATTAATGTCGTACCACAGAAGTGGAAATGACCTGTACCAAGGGCCCTGACCCGACCCCATACCATGACAGAGCCTGGCTTTTGGACTTGTTCCTAATAACAGTCTGGATGGTTCCTTTTTTTCGTATTTGGTCCAGAACACACAGTGTCCAATTCCTTCCAAAAAAGATCTGTTATGTGTGATGGTCCATCCCAGATGCCTCCGAGACCAGAGAAGCCGACGCCCCTTCTGGACATGGTTATAACATAAGGCTGCTTTTTAGCACAGTAACGTTTTAAGTGGTATCTGTGAATGTAGCTCTGTATTGTAGAGCTTGATAAAGGTTTGAGAAAGGAATCCCTTGTCCATGTGGTTCCATCAGCTATTGATGAATGATGGTTCTTGATGCAGTGCTGCCTGAGGGAGTGGAGATCACCCCTCTTCAGTTGAGGCATTTTAGGAAATTCCTCCAGATTCCTTGAGTCATTTAATGATATTATGCTCTGTAGAGGGAGAAATATATAAATCCCTTCCAGTCTCTCTTTGAGGAACAAAGACTCAGCCTTGGATACTGCTCAATCACATCATTATTAAGTTTTTTACCTCATTACTAGCCCTAAAGTTCCCCGGTCCCAACTGTTTTGGAATGTGTTGCAGGTCTGAAATGCAGGAATGGATGTTTATTGACAAATGAAATGAAGTTGACCAAAAAAACCTGAATTATCTCAGGTTCATACTGTCCTCAACAACATAAAAGTGAAAGAAAATGTAAAAGATGATTGCATTTTATATTTGCATTTTCCATACTCCATTCCTTATTTTTATTCGTGGCTTTCACACTCCTTCATGAGTTACGTTTGTCCCTTCCTTGGCTTATTTACTGCCCCCAGAAGGCTCCCTTATTAGTTTGTTTCTTCCCTGATTCTCTTCCTCGAAAGCTAACTTACCCCTTACATACGTTCTTCTTCCATGAGTCACAGCTTTACTCACTTCCTCAGCTGCATCGGATTCATTATTTACTACAGTTAAAGCTTCCTTACAAACTTTGTTATTCAAAGATAATTTCATGCTTTCAGACACTTCCACAATTCCCTTTTTATTTCACTGTCTCCAGAGCTTCTTCAGTTCCCTCATGCACTGTCCTACAACCATCCCCTGACCCTCTCCCTCCCTTTTATTCCCTCCCTCATTGAGCAGAGACAAATCCAAACACCCAGCTGCCATAATGAAAACAAAGGGTGGAGCTAAGAAGGGTTAATCTATTTACTGTTAACTTTTTCTCATTAATGTAAGAGAAAATATCTTTTGTTAAGATGAAAGTGTGTGTCTGTTATGTGACAGTAACAGAGCTCACAGCTTTTGCTCATGATTTCCAGCTTAGAAGAGGAGAGAATAAAGTCTCCTTATATTGTTCTTCTATGTTATGACTATTTGTATTTTTCCCTTTATCGACTCCAAACAGGATTTGAGTTCCACGGTGCTCTGGGGTCACTGGCTATTTGTGCTAGCATGAGGTAACGTCTATTCAGTAGAACACAAAGCACTTCTGTAAGTCACTCTGGATAAGGACGTCTGGTCCCTGCTGTAAATGGAAATCTAAATCAGAAACTAAACTGAAAATAGCAAAGAACACGAGCTTGTTTATTTATAAAGTCTGATTTATTAAGTTACAATCTCTTTATACTAGATTACACAAAAACATGCAGTAGATGGAAGCTATTGGGCATTAATGCTAAAGGCTTTCTTTAGAGCTTTTAAGTCTAAAGAATCGTTATCTCCATAATATGGTCACATGGTTGCACCAACTGACTTTTTTTATTTTTAAAGTGTCAAACTTGGAAAAATTAATTTTATTTAAATGCATTGAAATTGTGTTCGTTTGAAGGGGTTACTATATAATTATTTAATGTGTCATATATATAATATAACAGCAACAACAACAACAGAGAAGAAGAAGAATAACGTGTATTTTAACTAATTACTTGAACATTAAATAAATACAATTATAATATTTATAATAGCAACAATAATAATAATAATGATAACAACAATAATAATAATAATAATCGTAATAATAATAATTATTATTACGATTATTATTATTATTATTATTATTATTATTATTATTATTATTATTATAAAAATTGTAATAAAGATAATAAGGATAATAATATTATAATGATAATTTAATAATGATGTGGACAAGACTACTACTATTACCAATAATAATAATAATAATAATAATAATAATAATAATAGCATGAGAAATAATAATAATAATAACAATAATATAGCAATAAAAATAGCAGTAATAATAATAATAACAGCAATAATAATAATAATAATAATAATAATAATAATAATAACAGCAATAATAATAATAATAATAATATCAGCAATAATAATAATAATAATAATAATAATAATAATAATACTTGCTCAGTGTGGGAGGGCTCCTTCACAGTGCTTGAAGATGCTCCCCTGACCAGCCTCCACTCCCTCCGATACAGTCAATAGTGTATACATACAGTATGCCTGGCCTGGCTGGAAGGCGCTGGGACTCTAAACCGGGTCATCATGCTGGTGGGTTAGCGTATTAGCCCGCTGTGTTACCTTGTGGTACATGTTCTTGTACGTCCTATGTCTTATTCTCTTATTAACGTTACGTACAGATCTTATATGTTTATTAAAAGGTTTTTATTATAGCCTAGTATAACACATTCAATCATAAATAAAATAAAACGAAGTACAACCATCATTATGTGAGCTGGGTTTGGCTGTGTCTGAGGGAGAGGAGGCAGGTCAGGGGTTCATCCCGGGCACTGGAACAGCGACCCCTGCATCCCTTGCACCCTATGCACCTTGTACCCCGACCGTCGACCCCCACAACACAACCGTGCAAATCCAGACGGGCTCCCTCTGTCTGATACGGTCCAAGCAGTTTGGTTAGAGAGTGGCAGCTTGGCAGGGTTGGCACTTGACTCTGGAACCTTGTGTCATTTCTGGCACATTTAGAGCAACTCTGACCTCACTGTAATGCGTAAAATATACTATGAAGAAGTCAGAATGAAATAAATAAAGCAACAAACACTGCTCTCATTCACTTCGGTTACAGCCCGCCTTTGGGAACGTGCGCATGCGCAGTGTGATCTCCCGCCGTCTCTCAAGCACGCCTCTCTGCACGTTTTGCGCATGCGCTGTTTTCATTTTTTTTTTGCCCGGACCGGAGCGCTGGAGCTGCGGCTGAATTTAAAGAGACAGAAGCGGCTGTATTTAGTCCATCTTTTAGGCTTTATTTTCCTCGTATGAGTTGGTTGTTTAATTTGAGCCTTGGATGAGCGTTAGGAGGGCAGACATGAGTGTAGTTTGGTAGTCGGAGTGAGCGACGGAGTGAGTGAGTGCGGAGCTCCGGTGCCACTTGGGCACGATTTTTCTTTTCTTTCTTTGCTTATTTATTTATTTCCAGCTCGTTTCCGTGTTTGAAAACACAGCCGCACAGCTCGGACCGGCCTCCCGACCTCGATCGAGCGGCTTGATTTCGATTAGCGGAGAGAAAAGCGGCTGTAACGGAGATCGGCGCTCAGCTCTCGGTGTTTTGGGGGCTGCTGGAGCACAATGGCGAAGATCCAGTCTCACAGCAGCACCAAACACATCAGCCCGATCCAGGACAAGCCCTTCACCCCTCACAAACACCAGCAGCACTTCCAGAAACTCAAGGTAAAGCCGTCACGCGAAAATAAAACGCTACAAAAAGCAACGTTTAAACCGCACCGGTGCGTCCGCGAGCTTGAAGCCAGCCGTTAGCGGTAGCATTAGCATTGGCGGCGGTCCTGCCTCGGTCTGTGTCGTTGGCGTAACTTCACCGTGTTCACGTTATTCCTACAAACCAGCGCTTTGTGCACCGAATCCCATCCTAAAATCTAAGCCCGCTCCTCTCTTAGCTTTAGCCAGTGTACCACCGCAGTTTGGACGCTTCACCGGTCCATAGCAGGGTAGCGTTAGCTTAGCTTAGGGCTGACTTTTCTTTCATTTCTCTGGCAACCTTACAGCGGATTTTACTCCTGTGTTTCCCTTCAGCCTCATTTAATTGTTCTTTAAAACCACCTTTAACCATTAGCTGCTTATGGAAGGACGTGGGGTTTGTTTTGAGCTTGCAGCTCCCACTTTGTTTCGTTTCTCCAGAACACAGTGTCTCGTTACAGCATTTGTTCTGCCTGCACAGTTCAACGCTAATTATCTATCAATTAAAACTACTTTTTGCCCGTGTGTGTTTATTTAGGCGTTATTGTTATTATAGCGCTGTGTTTTACAGCCTTGTTACTCCTGTACACATCTCATATTATTTAATTATTATAACTACATGTCATATAAAACTACTTTTAGCTCGTTCCTTTAGCCACGTTCTGTAGTTTTAGCCTTAGCTCCTACTTTCTTTTATCTTAGTTATTATATGTGGTGTTACTCAACATTGTGTTGCTGGCGTGCATCTGCTGTAGCATTTTTAAAAAGCGTTATTGTTTTATTTTAAACTACTTCTAACATTAAGAGCTAGACTGTGCTGAGTAATGTCACTGCATTATCTGTACTTTGTCGTTTAAAACTACTTTTAGCTCTTTAGGTATTTAAGCATTAGTTTTGTTTTAGCCTTTGCGCTTGTTTTTCCACTCTGCCTATTTCAACAGCTGGTTATTATTCTTCACTAAAACTTCATTTAGTTCTTCTAAAAGCGTTTGGTTTTGTTTTTAGCTCTGGCAACCCCTCAGTAGATTCTCCTCTTGTTTCCCCCTTAAAACTGATCAATTGTTAAATAAAACTACTTTCAGCTTTTTGCTCTTTCTTGAAGGACTGGGGGGAGGGGGGTGTTTTTAGCTTGTATCTCCCACTTTGTTTCAATATAAATAAAATAAAACCACTTTTAGCTCTTAGTTTCTTTAGACATGTTCAGTTTTTGAAGCACGTGACGGTTTGTTTTTAGTTGGTATCTCCCACTTTGTTTCATTTCTGGGGAACAGAGAGTATTGTGTTACTGCATTGCATTTAATTGTCTATAAATTAAAACTGTCCCGTGTTCTATGTTTAGTTTTTTTTCTTCCCAGTTAAACCTTTTAGAAGGAAAAAGCTTCATGTGGCTTAAAGGCCTTCTCACACCGACTCCGAAAAAACACACATCAAGTTTTGAAGAAGAGCACACGTATAGTAACGCCGTCCTTCACACTGAGTCCGAAACTGACGGACTGTGATGCTGCGTAACATGTTTAACCGGAGCCTGTTCTAAGTTCTGCATTGTTAAAATCAGGCTGACCAATCAGAGCTCGTCCCTGCACTGGTGGATGTCGGTTTGAGATGCCTCTAGTGCAGAGTTTGTGTGTGTGTATGTGTTTGCTAGTCCTCACTGTGTGTTCTCCGTTCCTCCGCAGGTAGAAGATGCGCTGTCGTACCTGGATCAGGTTAAGATTCGTTTCGCCAACGATCCTGGGATTTACAACAAGTTCCTGGACATAATGAAGGAGTTTAAATCTCAGAGGTAAGGTGTTGGGGCTGTAGGGGGGTAGTGCACTCAGGGTTTGGAATATGGTTCTGTTCTCCCTCACTGGCCTATCACAAAGCCGCTCCTGTATTTTCAGTCTGTCTCTAAGAGTTCTCATGCTGGGAAGCAGGCTGAGTAAAAGCATGATGTTTTATTTCATCTTCAGCTTTTCTTCTTTGTTTAAAGATCTAACTAACTATATGAAAATTTTAAAAAAGTTCTGTCATTCTAAAGTACTTAAGTGTCCCTGGTTAAGCTAAATCTACAACAGTTTGAGGGAAATGACTCGGACTCCCTCTGCAGTGGATGTTCCAAAAGCTCGTCCCGATTGCTCCCAGAGGTCATACCGTACCTACAATAAAAACCCCAATAGGTTCGTTTTCCATGCAGAGCAGTAATACAGAAATCCAAAACCTATTTATCCACCATGCACCAGACCTTCTGGGTCCATTCTCTGTGCCTGGCTGGGCACCCCAGACCCTACTCTTGAACTCTCTCAGATGGCAGACCATCTAGTTCTGTTCTCGGTGCCGGACTTTGGTCAGGGGACACCACAGGTCATATTTGAAACCTCGAAAATCTCAGCGTCAAGACCCCAGTGCTGTGCCTCTGATCATGGAGGACAGTGGTGCTGAAAAGTGTGAACCCTCAGAATGTTCTATATTTCTGCATAAAAATATGACCTAAAACATCATCAGGTTTTCACACAAGTCCTAAAAGTAGATAAAGAGAACCCAGTTAAAAACAAATGAGACACAAATATTATACGTGGTCATTTATTTGGTTAATTGATCATTTTATATGAGGAAAATGATCCAATATTACATATTAGTGAGTGGCAAAAAGTATGTGACCCCTTTGCTTTCAGTTTGTGACCCCACCTTTGTGCAGCAATAAACTGCAGCTAAACGTTTCCTGTAGCTGTTGATTCAGTCAGTCCTGCACACCGGCTTGGAGGAATTTTTTTAGCCCATTCCTCCGTTACACAGAACAGCTTCAGCTCTGGGATGTTGGTGGGGTTTCCTCACATTTAGCTGCTCGCTTCAGGTCCTTCCACAACATTTTCCATTGGATTAAGGTCAGGACTTTGGCTTGGCCATTCCAAAAACATGAACTTTATTCTTCTGTAACCATTCTTTGGTAGAACAGCTTGTGTGCTTAGGGTCGTTGTCTTGCTGCATGACCCACCTTCTCTTGAGATTCAGTTCATGGACAGATGTCCTGACATTTTCCTTTAGAATTCTCTGATATCATTCAGAATTCATTGTTCCATCAATGATGGCAAAGGCCGTCCTGCCCAGATGCAGCAAAACAAGGCCCAAAACTATGATACTACCACCACCATGTTTCACAGATGGGATAAGGTTCTTATGCTGGAATGCAGTGCTTTCCTTTCTCCACACACAACGCATTTCATTTAAACCAAAAAAAAAAAAGTTCTATTTTGGTCTCATCCATCCACAAAACATTCTTCCAATAGGCCTTCTGGCTCGTCCACGAGATCTTTACCAAACTGCAGACGAGGGGCAGAAATGTTCTTTTGGAGAGAATAGTGGCTTTCTCCTTGCAGCCCTTGCCAATGCACACCATTGTTTGTCAGTGTTCTTCTGATGGTGGACTCATGAACATTAACATTAGCCAATGTGAGAGAGGCCTTCAGTTGCTTAGAAGTTACCCTGGGGTCCTTTGTGGACCTCACCAACTATTACGGCACACCTTGCTCTGGAGTGATCTTTGTTGGTCGACCACTCCTGGGGAGGGTAACAATGTTCTTGAATTTCCTCCTATTTGTACACAATCTGACTGACTGTGGATTGGTGGAGTCCAAACTCTTTAGAGATGGGTTTGTAACCTTTTCCAGCCTGAAAAGCCTGTGCTGTGAAGAGCAGACTTTGATAGATTCCTGTTCTTTAAATAAAACAGGGTGCCCACTCACATCTGATTGGCATCCCATTGATTGAATCACCTGACTCTAATTTCACCTTCAAATTAACTGCTAATCCTAGAGGGTCACATACTTTTGCCACTCACTAATATGTAATATTGGATCATTTTCCTCAGTAAATAAATAACCAAGTATAATATTTGTGTCTCATTTAATTTTAGGACTTTTAATGAAGGACTTTTATAATTTTAGGGCGTTAATATCCGTGTTCTTTTTCAAAATTTGATGTGCATTTTTACATTCGTCAGTTTTGGACTCGGTGTGAAAAGGCCTTAAGTCTGATTTCGAACGGTGTCCTCAGTCGTAACTGCTAGAACAAAATCTGGGCTGTTATGTCTGATAACCGATTCAGCTACTGAGTGTGGTAGGGTAGCGTGGGTAAAGTAGATTACCGACCTAAATGAAAGGGATAATTACCCAGTTGGAGCGTAGCCGTACCGAGAGGTGCTTCAGAGCCCGGGTACGGTCCCACACCAGCCTCTCGGATCCTGCAGGTTTGGCTTTAGGGGGAGAGCCGAGTGATTATTGACTGTCGTATTGATATTGGATGGTGTTGTGTTGTGCAGTATCGATACTCCGGGCGTGATTAACCGAGTGTCTCAGCTGTTCCACGGTCACCCAGACCTGGTGCTGGGCTTCAACGCCTTCCTCCCACCCGGCTACCGGATAGAAATCCCCAAAAATGGGATGGCCTTCCTGCAGTCGCCTTTCACTGCGCAGGTAAGTGCCTTAGTGGAACCGGTTCGACTTTATAACCTATTTATGAGGATATTTCTGTAGGGTAAGTGTGTGTGTGTGTGTGTGTGTGTGTGTGTGTGTGTGTGTGTGTGTGTGTGTGTGCTAGCAGGTTTCTCCCGGTAAAGCTAAGAGCACCGAGTCGAGTTCGGCCCCCAGTGAGACCGTCGCGTCTCCTCAGAGCGTCTCGCCATCGTCGGCCGCGCCCGAGCCCTCCAGCAGACTGGCGCTGCCCCTGCCCAGCCAATCGCAGCCTGCCACGTCATCGGCAGCGTCCCCGCCCGCTTCAGAGCCCAGTCCTGTGGAGTTCGACAGCGCCATCAGCTATGTCAACAAGATCAAGAGCCGATTTCTGGATCATCCAGAGATCTACAGATCCTTCCTGGAGATCCTGCACACCTATCAGGTACACACACACACACACACACACACACACACACACACACACACTCTAATCACGTACTAGGTGGTCACGATAGTGAGAATATGATGCTTTGAACAATACTGAAGTTCAATACCAAAGTCAGATACTGTGCTTATTTCACTTTTGAAGCTCTGATTTTATTATTATATATTAATAAGATAGACTGTAATGCTATTTACTATTATTATTGTCTTATTTCATTAATTATATTGGTTATCAGACTACATCCTATTGTAATAATAATAAGCGTTACTGCTGTGCTGCTCTGTTGGTCGTTACGTTTCTCAGTGACGATCAGTTATAAGATCTTAAAGATGCATTATTATATATTAGTTTCTCAATATTTCAAAGTGAATAAGCCGAGTTCTGACCCCGAATGTTAAAATCAGTGGAGAAATGTAGGTCATTGTGCTTTTTAACCCGAAAAACACAGCTCCTACATTTATTTGTATTGTTTACAAGCCAATCTTGCCTGGACCAATATGGCGGACTTGTTTACATATCGCTGCTACAGTCCTAATCAGCCAGCTTTTGTCTTTTCATTTTTATCTGCTTCAAAGTGCTTCCACACAGCACTCCTCCTGCTTATTTATTTATTCAAATATTTATTTATTTTTTAAACTAATTAAGAAAATCAGACGTTATATACCTAGATGCTGCATTTGCGTGAACGTCGTCGCCATGTTGGTCCAGGCAGCTTCTCTTAATTCTGCTAAGGTTGTATTGGAAGAATATGCCTGATTCTACTACTAAATAATAATATAACTGAATAAACCAATAATAGTAATAGATGTGTGTGTGTGTGTGTGTGTGTGTGTGTGTGTGTGTATATTTTTTATATATATATATATATAGATAGATAGATAGATAGATAGATAGATAGTAATATAATAGTTATATAATATAGTATTTGCTATTTTACTGTTGTTATTCTGTTATTTCATTAATTACAATTAATTAGACCGCATGTTATTGTTTATTACCTTTGAGTAGATCTGTATCAGTTCACGTTTATAACAAACAGAAAGCACACAGACTGCCAAGCGTCTCATATCACTATTTGATATTTATGTGTTAATTTTGTTCCATTTTTCTCAGTGATGGTCCTTTATAAGAACTTGGATGCACTACGTAGATTTTTTTTAAATCAGTATTTCAAAGTGAATGAGCCTAATTCTGACCTGGGGTAAAACATAAGCTCAAATAATGAGGACCTAAACAGAAAAAAAAGAGGTATTTAGAGAACATAAACCTTCTGCACATTTCGTACACCAGGTTATGACGGGACATTTAAACACGTATTAACCGAGGAAAAATGATCCTAATCCATGCTTTCCAAATAACCGGAGTTTCTACAGTTTCTTATGACAGTGAATTATTTTCCTTCGTGCTATGTTGCGTAAGGCTGACACACCCCCCAAGGAAGTGGAGTAAGCTTTTTTTGAATATAAAAAAAGAACTCCTTTAAATTGTTAGAGAAATAATTCGGTTATAGTGGCATTTTAAGCAGAATAAAAGCGGCTCCTCCGTTCAGTTGTGTTCGTTTATAAGCCGGTCTTGCCTGGACCAATATGGCGGACGCTCTGACGTATTGCAGCAGCGAGCCGAAGCGGCCAGCTTGTGTCTTTTGGCTTTTTTCTCTGTGCTCTGTCTTATTCTGCCTCAAAACTGAAGCATTTCCACACAGCACTTCTGCTTTCTTTGCTAATTAAGAAGGGCTGCGAAGATTTTGCTTCAGCGGCCATTTCAGCATAACAAACTGTCCTGTACGTAACGGAAGCCTGGGGGGGTCAAACGAGTACGAGTATGGTACCGGCTTTCAGTGTCTATTATTCAATTTGTCGATGTTTTTGACAACACTAAAGGCTTTTTCACACCAAGTCCATTTTTTACTGAATAAAAAAAAATCTCACTTAAATTTTGAAAAAGTCTGAGTCCGAAACTGATGGACCGCGATGCTGCTTAGTGTTTAATCGGAGGCTGTTCTGATTTCTGCATTAAAATCAGGCTGACCAATCGGAGCTCGGTTGCCGGGCAGAACAGCTCATCAGGAGCTTATAGGACGAGCAACAGGCTGCCTCTAAAAACATGGATATTAAAGAAAAGACCTGGTGGAATAGAACTGAAAGGCTGGAGAATGATGGAGATAAAGCTCACAGGGACTGGAGCAGGTTGTGGGTTATGAAGTTGTTACGCTGTGTGTGTGTGTGTGTGGTGCTATAATTGTGTGTGCTTTGCAGAAGGAGCAGCTGGAGCTGAAGGAGAATAAGAGCAGGACGAGTACAGGAATGACCGAGGATGAGGTTTTCTCTAAAGTGGCCAGTCTGTTTAAAGGGCAGGAGGATCTGCTGGCTGAGTTCGGACAGTTCCTCCCTGATGCCAAGAGATCGCTGGTGAGCACCAAACACACACCGTCTTATCCAGCCATATGAGATGTAATGAAGCAGAATAAAGTGTGTGTGTGGAGGAGTTGGACTGGTTTTGGGGTATAGCTGATTTGATTTAGTCTTAGGCTTTTATCTGAAATGTATTAGTTTTAGCCATATTTTAGTCGTTTCATTGTTAGTTTTGCTTTAGTTTTACTCTGTGAAAGTTTTAGTCATGCATTTTTTAAGTTTTTAGAACCTTACTAACTTTCCTAAACGATACCTGAAAGCTGTGTTACACCCAGAGTGGAAGCGGAAGGGTTCTAGGGTGTGAGCGTTCTGTTCGCATTTGCACCTTTCTTTTAAAGAAATGCAAATGGGATCTTTATTTAGGAGCGCTTGAACTGAATGAGATCTCGACCCGTCTCATTACGTACTGAGTGCTCTTGCTTCCTCTCTTTATGAAGCTTCCCTACTGGTAATGGAACCCTAAGACGGGTTATGAGACAGAATACTGAGTTACCTGAAGCTTCTCTTTGGAGGAACAGATCAAACGTAGGCAGGAGCTGTGTGATGTGATTGGTTAGTGGTGTTGGGGCTGAAATATGTACGTGACAGATCGGGGCTCCATCACCCGCTCGTACCTCGCCCTGTCTGTCGCTGGCGCTGGAGCCGTGCCTATGACTCACTCTCAGAGGAAGTCTTAAGGCCGCCTGGTTTGGTGTTTTTCTCACTCGAGAGTGCGAATATAAATATGTCTCTGCGGTTGAGTGTCAGCTCAAAGACGTTCTTCGCCAGCAAATTCTTCAAGCGTGTGCTTCCTGTGCTGGCTTTATAACCATCTGAGTGCTCTTACAGTTCACCGGAGGATCTCTGACCGGCAAGGAACCGCCAAAGAAGCCTGAGGAGGAGGAGCTAAACAAGCAGACCAAGAAGAGACCACGCCCACTACTGCTGCCTCACATGAGCCCCCTGCTTAAGGTGTGTCCGTGCCCCCCTCACCGTCCTTTTAAACCTTTAACCCATGTGTAGCGTGCATGGACCCGTCTCCCAGGTCCCAGTCGTGTAGCTCCTGAGCCCCGACCCATTACCCATGTTGGTCCATTTCCTCAGGTATCCCAACCCCATGCCTTCTCCACCCTACAGACCATGCCGACCTCATTTCGAAGACCTATAGGCAGTTCGACTAGGGCTGGGCGATATGGCTAAATTTGTATCGCGATATTTTTTTTATTTCAGTCGATACGATATAACTCCAGTATCCATTTATTGAGCCACAGAAAAACTGCCTAGAACGCCCACAACGGATGGCTGTACTGTACCTACAGACTTCTGAGAAATGAAGTGGCCGACCGATGCCGATATTTAGAGAGCAAAGGTGACTGATGGCAGATATACACTGCCGATATCACTTTGTTTTGCCATTGATAATATAAAAGGCAACAAAGGATGGATAAGAACAAAAACGGTGGTGTTCATCAGGAAAGATGAAAGGATAAATAAAGGGACCCAAAACCTCCTAACCCCCTCCCTGCAGACCCAGCTCCCTATGAACCTCACCTCTTAAGCTCCCGTAGCTATTCCTACCCCGTCCCACCATCTAAACCCCGTCTCAGATGACCATTGGCCAGTCTAACCTCATCCCTGCCCATGGCCTCAGTCCCCTATTTCTGTCCGGTTCCATTCCTACCCTAGCCCTGTAGACCCTTCCCCACTATGGCTTCTCTGGTCCCCAAATCCTAACTCCGCCCCTTTAGGGTCTAATTATTGAATTATTTTCCCTGACCCCTCTCTGCTCTGTTCTACCAAACTCTCAATGGCGGCTGTTCTGGTAAATAAGTAACCGTGCCTGTCTTGTCTTAGAAAAAGATGAAGTTCTCTTGCTCTAAGGACCAGTCGTTCGCCTCGGTTGGGAAACACGGGGTCCTCCGGGAGTTCACCTTCTTCGATAAGGTACGTGTTTGGAGCTCTAAGCGCATCTCCGCTTCCGACAGGTCAGGTTCCGTCTCGCGCGCTATCCCTGTCTCGTTTCAGGTGCGGCGTTTGTTTAAGAGTCAGGAGGTGTACGAGAACTTCCTGCGCTGCATCGCCCTCTTTAACCAGGAGGTGGTGTCGGGAGCGGAGCTCCTGCAGCTGGTCACGCCGTTCCTCGGGTACGTATGTCTACTTTTGCTAAAGCGTAAGAGTTTATGACCCTACCTTATGTGGAGCAGGAGCAATGGAAGGCCGCTTTGCTTATGGTGGTGTGTGGTCTCGTGTTCCAGGAAGTTTCCAGAGCTCTACACCCAGTTTAAGTCGTTCCTGGGGGAGAAGGAGCTCTCCCATTCCGTGTCCGGCCTGTCGGAACGGTACATGGAAGGGGGCGGGGCCAGGGAGGTGGACTACGCGTCCTGCAAGAGACTCGGCTCCAGCTACAGAGCCCTGCCCAAAACCTACCAACAACCCAAATGTAGCGGGAGGACAGCCCTGTGTAAGGAGGTACGTACTCCGTAAGCCTCCTCCAGCTGCCCGTGGGGTGCTGTGTGACCTGTTTGTTAACCAGTGAGGTTTTGAGGTTGCGTGACTAAAAAATGGTGCTCCACCCACGTTCAGGTGCTGAACGACACCTGGGTGTCATTCCCGTCGTGGTCGGAAGACTCGACCTTCGTCAGCTCCAAGAAAACGCCGTACGAGGAGCAGCTGCATCGCTGTGAGGACGAGAGGTTTGAGGTGAGACCCCTCAGAGCAGGTGCTGGGAAGTGGAAAGGAAAGTGAGCAAAAGGAAGGATGGGACAGGATAAATAAAGGAAGGAAGCTGGTCACCTGACTGGCTGGCTCCCTGTTATTAAAAGGTGTAGGAGGAGGGTGAAGATGAGAGGATGGAGAAAAGTGCGAAGATGAGTGAAGAACGCAAAGAATTTTGACACAGTAGAAGAGATGGTAGGAAATGAAAGGATGGAGGGACAGAAGGGAAAAATGTGAGGAGAGGTGAAGGAGGCAAAGAAAGAATTGAGGCGTAAAGCATGACCGGAAGGAAGAAATACAAGGAATACAAAAAAGATGCGAGCTGGTTGCCTGACTGGCTGGCTCACCATTTTTAAACAGTATAATAGATGGTAGTTGAATGAGAGAGGAAAGATGATGGAATGAAACTAAAGATATGACAGGGTGGGGACAGAAGGATGGAGGATTTTTGTTTTCTGGCTGGCTGGTTCACAGTTGTTGAGGCTTGTAGTAGCTGGCAGTGAATGAACGGAAGTATGGAGGGACGAAGAACATGAAGAAGAAAGGAAGGCTAGATGGAAGACGTGAAGGAAAGGTGGACAGGTGAAAAAGGAGATGATGGCGGAATAAGAGAAAAGAAAGATGGAAAAGCAGGAGCTGACTGACTGGCTTGCTGTTAGGAAAGATTACAGTAGGTGGCAGTAAAGGAGAGGCTGGAGGGAGAAAGGAAGACAGGAACAGGAAGAACCTCCGACTGCCGCTCGAGTAACGATCGGGTTTTGGCTTCCATAGCTGGACGTTGTTCTGGAGACGAACCTGGCCACCATCCGAGTTCTGGAGAGCGTGCAGAAGAAACTGTCCCGGCTCTCCCCGGAGGACCAGGACCGCTTCAGACTGGACGACTGCCTGGGCGGGACCTCGGAGGTCATTCAGCGGCGTGCTGTGTATCGCATTTACGGAGATAAAGCTCCGGAGATCATCGAGGGACTGAAGAAGAACCCGGCTACTGCAGTGCCTGTGGTACTGAAGAGGTACAGCGCCCTTTCCCTCGCCTCGTTTTAAGTCTGGTCATGTCCTGATTCTGGACTGCCTTCAGATTATCCACATGTAACACTGCAGGTCGGTCAGGAGCTCAGGAGATGTTACGCAAGTATAAATACAGTAGCTGTCATCATAGCCCAAACTCCTATGTTCTAGACGAAACCCCTTCTGTTAGACCAAGAAACACACTTTCTTCTGTTACACCATGTTCTAAAGCAAAATATTTGGTACATTTACTAAAGAAACCCCTCCCACTATGTCATATCCTATAAGACACCCCTCCCGAAACGTCTTAAACAAAGCCTCTCATACATCACATTAAACTCCTCCCTATACATCATGTTCTAAACCAATCCCTCCTGATCCAGCGACCCTTTGTAAACCCTGCACAAAACCCCCCTGATGCGTTGTGCCCCCAAACAAACCCCTCCCTGATGCGTCTCACTTCTGAATGAAACCCCTCCAAATGCATTATGTCCTAAAAGAAACCCCTCCAGATGCATCCTATCCTAAACGAAATTCCCCTTTTCCTGCATCCTGTCCTAAATGTAACCCCTCCTGATGTATTCTGTCCTAAAACAAAACCCCTCTGGATGCATCCCGTCCTAAATGAAACCTCTGTAACATTAAACATAAACCTCTACCGATACATCAGAATCCTGATCTGGACCCTCCCAATGCAACATGCTCTAAACTGCACCTACATTAACTGCCCCCACCCCAGATGTGTCCTGTCCTAAATGAAACCCCTCCCAATGCATCATATCCTTCACAAAACCCCTCCCGACACATTATACTACTAAACGGCCACGTACGTCACGTTTTGATTATTTCTGGTATTGTAGAACCCTGAAGGGATGGTAATGGGTGACCAAGCAGAGATCATGATGTGCATGTACGTGTGTTCCAGACTGAAAGCGAAGGAGGAGGAATGGAGAGAAGCTCAGCAGGGCTTTAATAAGATCTGGAGGGAGCAGTATGAGAAGGCTTACCTCAAGTCTCTGGATCACCAGGGCATCAACTTCAAACAGAACGACATGAAGGCCCTGAGATCCAAAAGCCTGCTCAACGAGATCGAGAGCATCTACGACGAGGTACCGTCACGGAAAGGTGGCACAGGGGAGGTGCGAGGAGGCGTCGGCTGTGTTAACTGTGCGGGTTTTCTTCCTTTAGCGTCAGGAGCAGAGCACGGAAGAAGGTGGCGTAGGTCAGCAGGGTCGGGAGGGGGCCGGAGCCACGAGCGAGCCTCACCTGATCTTCACGTACGAGGACAAGCAGATCCTGGAGGACGCCGCCTCCCTCATCATCTACCACGTGAAGCGTCAGCCGACCATCCACAAAGAGGACAAGGACCAGATAAAACGCATCATCCACCACTTTGTCCCGGACCTGTTCTTCGCCCGGCGGGGGGAGCTGAGCGAGACGGAGGAGTGGACGGACGAGGAGGCCGAAGACGGAGGAGTGGCGGCGCCCGAGGCTACGGAGGAGACGCCGACGCCCACAACGCCGGAAGGAGTGGCGACGCCGGGTACGACGGGAGGTCGGCAGCATCTGAACGGCGAGTCCAGGCGGAAACGCTGCGCCTCCCCCCGCAGCGTGGAGCAGCAGGAGCAGCTCGATCAGCAGAAGGAGCAGGACGGTGTCTACAACCTCTTCTTCGTCAACAATAACTGGTACTTCTTCCTGCGGCTGCACCAGACTCTGTGCTCGCGGCTGCTGAGGGTGTATCGGCAGGCCGAGAGGCAGCTGCTGGACCACCGAGCAGAGCAGAGTGCAGAGCGCCTCCTGGTGGCCGAGGGACGCCGGGACAAGGCTACTGACCTCGCCATGGAGCTGCGACTCAAACAGCCCAGTAAGCCACACACACAGTAATGTGGGAAACATTTGAAACTTCTTATGTGTGCCTCTAATTACTCTTAACCTGCTTTTGCCTCCTTACCTAACTGGCTGGCTGTTTGGCCGTCTCTATGCCTGACTGCCAGGCTGTTCAGTTTTCCGGTTGCCTGACCATCAGACTGTTAGGCTGTTAGGATAGGATGTTCAGTTGGCCTGTTGCATGACTGCCAGGCTGTTCAGTTGGCCATCTCGTTACCTGATTGCTCGGATGGCTTGTTGCCTGACCGCCAGGCTGTCTTGCTGGGCCCTTGCCTGGCCGGCAGGCTGTTTGGCCATCTTGTTGCTTGACTGCCAGGCTGTTCAGCTGACCTTTTGTCTGACTGCCAGGCCATTTGGCAGTCCCTTTACCTGATTGCCCGACTGGCTTATTGGCTGTCCTGTCATCCCGTTACCTGTCCAGAAGGCTTGTTGCCTGACTACCAGGCTGTTTGATCATTTTAGTTGCCTGACCACTAGGCTGTTTGTCCGTCTCATTACCTGATTGCCCGGATGGCTCGTTGCCTGAATGCCAGGCTGTCTTGCTGGTCTATTGCCTGACCTGCAGGCTGTTTGGCCATTTCCTTGCCTGACTGCCATGCTGTTCAGTTGGCCTTTTGTCTGACTGACAGGCTGTTTGGCCGTCTTATTACCCGAGTGCCCGGATGGCTTGTCGACTCACCACCAGGCCATTTGGCCGTGTCATTGCCTGATTGCCCGGCTGGCTCATTGGCTGTCCTGCCAGCCCATTACCTGTTCAGAAAGCTCGTTGCCTGGCTGCCAGGCTGTTTGGCCGTCTCACTTACCCGATTGCCCAGTTTGTTGGCTGAGTGTCCGGCTGGCTCATGGGCTGTTTGGCCGTCTTATTGCCAATAGGCTCGTTGGATTCTGCATAGCCGTCGGTGCTGACGCGATATTAAATATTAACAAATAAACAAACAAAAGGTAAAAATAGCCAGAGCTTGGATGCATATTCTTCAAATGTCCAGATGATTCTGGGGTGCGAGATGTAACCCCGCAGTGCGCGTGTGTCCTTAAGGTGAGGTGGAGCTGGAGGAGTACTACCCGGCGTTTTTGGACATGGTGCGCAGCCTGCTGGACGGGAACCTGGAGGCCACCCAGTACGAGGACACGCTGCGTGAGATGTTCACCATCCACGCCTACATCGGCTTCACCGTCGACAAGCTCATCCAGAACATCGTCAGACAGGTGAGGGGGTCCGGTACCATGACCCGATCGAAGCGCAGCGCCCCGGTCCGACTGTAACCTGAGTGTGTGTGTGTGTGTGTGGGAACGCAGCTGCAGCACCTGGTGAGCGACGAGGTGTGCGTGCAGGTGGCCGAGCTGTACGCGTGCGAGCGGAGGCGGGGGGCCGCGGGGGGCAATCTCTCCTCTCAGTGCGTGCGGACGGCGTGGGAGACAAGCTACCAGTGGAAGGCTGAGAGAGTCATGGCCGAGGAGAACTGTTTTAAGGTATCGGGGCTGTTCGAGTCGGTTTAAGTGCTCGTCGGCGGTGGGGAGCGCGTCCTAACCGCTTTGGTCTGTGCAGGTGATGTTCATCCAGAATAAAGGGGAGGTCACCATGACCATCGAGCTGCTGGACACGGAGGAGGCCCAGGGAGACGACCCGCTGGATGTACAGGTAGTTTAGTAGATGATGGTGCTCCTCTTATTTTATTCTTTTATGGTAATCGGTGTCTTGGGGAGCAGTCACAGCTCCGCCTGTGGAGCACATCCCTGATCTGCTGTGTGATTTTGTGTGTCTCTGCAGTCCCTCTCCAACTACATGGAGCAGTTTGTTGGAACCGAAGCGTCCTCGTTCATGCAGGCAGAAGGTTACTACTTCAAGCCCGTCTTCCTGCCCAGGTAAAGCTCGTACTACCCACGTCCGGGTCCTTACTCGCCTGTGTGCTTGTGTGTGTGAGGTATATGACGGTTTTCTCGCCGTCTGCATAGGAACCTGCGGCAGTTCCGGCGCTGGCAGCTGAAGCAGGTGGAGGCCCTGCGCAGCCGGAGGGAGCTGCGTGATCAGCTCGGGGTGGAAAGCGCCGGAAACCTGGACTGCAGGTTTAAACTCAACACCCACAAGATGGTGTTCGTCATGAACTCGGAGGACTACATGTACCGGCGCGGCGCCCTGCACAAGGCCCGGAAGGTACTGAGCCACGTACAGTCTTAATGTCCGGGGCTGGAGCCTCAGCGGGTCGGCCTGATTATCACAGCAATTACTGCTTCAGCCTTAAGGTCGCAGCCTGGCTTTGAGCTCTTCGTTTTACCTGTATTTAGTTCATTTTTTCCTCATTTATTCTAATAGACAAGAGACTTTCCTGTCATGGAAACATGACATGTCATGGAGACTTTCCTGGCTTAAGTGCAGAGCATGATGTTAAAACCTATACATATGTCTCTCTGTCTGTCTCTCTGTCTGTCTCTCTGTAGTCTCATGGGCGCGTGTCCCGGCAGCAGCACGAGCGTTTCTCCCGTTGGCACGAGGCCTGGCAGAGCGAGCGCGTGCCCGCGGCCTCCGCCCGCTCCGTGCGCGCCTGGCTCCTCGGGGACAACCTCGACGACCTGCTGCCCTGCAAAACCACCCTTGTGACGTCACAAGTCAAAGGTCAGACTGTCAACAGGTACCAGGTGCACTACAGCAAGGCCCCGGCTTCACCGTGACCCCCCGACCCCAGCACACGCACTCGCGTCCGGACGCACAGAGGAACGGAGGCGGAGTCGACGACGCCATCGTGCTGCGGACTCGGACCGCCGTCGGATGGGAATGAATGTCGGACCTTTTTTGTTTGTTTTTTTTAAGTCCATTGTAGTTTTTAGCGTGTGGAACCGGGCGGCCTCTGGTGCGCGTGGTCCTCGGCACGGCGTGTCCAGTATGTGCACTTCCTCCGGCCTGAGCGGACAGGGACTCGCCGCCCACGAGGTGAATCATGTACCATATCCCACGGCCCCGCCAAATCATTGCTTTCCCTTCGTTTTCGTTTGGTGTAATTTTTACATGTTAAAAACATGAGATGATGATGCGATGATGATGATGATGATGAATGATGAAGATTAAATATCGCAGGGTTTTTTGCAGAAGAATGTATAACGCGGATCCTGTATCAGTTATCTGAAATAAACAACCACGTTGTGGCAGTTCTTTACACACGCCCCTCCTGCCTGTGTCTGCTTTCCCCATGATGCTGCCTGTTATCAACAGGATGGCACACTGTGACCAAAAGTTTGTGGACACCTGTACTAATAGCTCTGTATCGCGTCTCATTTCTGGGTGTCTTTTAAGTGTCATTTTTCCTGCCATCCTCGCTGTAGTCCCTGTAGAGTCATGGTTCCCTACCTGGGGTCCCGAGCCCCCCTTAGGGGGCGCCAAACATCACGGGGTGTGCACGAGACTTTGTCTGATCTGAGGTTTTTATAAAAAAAAAATTTAAATAACACACTCACTGAAATGTGTATATACTGTTACTTAATATATTTTCACTCAGATAAAAGAAAAAAGGAGCCAAAAAGGGGGAAAAAAGCTGTAAAAGGAATCCAAGAGAAAACATACATGAGTATTTTCTTATACTCCTAGGGGGGGGCTCCAAGGAAAAATATTTTGGGAACCACTGCTGTTTTCTGACCCAACTTTGAAATGTGTGCTTAGGAACTACTCACTGATCATACTTTCACTTTTAGTTTTAGTTCACAGTATGAAGACAGTTTTAACCCTAGGTATAACCTTCAACTTCATTTCATTTGTTAATAAACATCCATTCCTGCCTTTCAGCCCTGCAACACATTCCAAACAACTTGGGACGGGGCAATTTGGGGTTAGTAATGAGGTAAAATAAATAAATAAATAAATAATGGTGTGATTGTAATCATGATAAAGCAGAATCCACAGCAGTCTTTGAGGAGTAATGATGAGCAGAGGATCTCCAGTTTATCAGCAAATGTTTAAAAGCAATGTTCCTCAAAGAAAGCCTGGAAGGGATTTACATATGTCTCCCTCTACAGAGCATAGTATCATTAAACAATTGAAGGAATCTGGAGGAATTTCATAAAAAGCCTAATCAGAAGAGGGGTGATCTCACTCCCTCAGACGGCACTGCATCTAGAACCGTCATTCATCAATAGCTGATAGAACCACATGGACAAGGGATTCCTTTATCAAACCTTTATCAAGCTCTACAATACAGAGTTACATTCACAGATACCACTTAAAACGTTACTGTGCTAAAAAGAAGCCTTATGTTGTAACCATGTCCAGAAGCGGCGTCGGCTTCTCTGGGCTCGGAGGATCTGGGATGGACCATCAGACAGTGGGGACAGGGATTGTGCTCAGACCCATCAGTATTACAGATGTTTTTTGGAACATCCAGACTGTTATGAGGAACCATAAGTCCAAAAGCCAGGCTCTGTCATGGTATGGGGTCGGGTCAGGGCCCTTGGTAAAGATCATTCACACTTCTGTGATGCAGCATTAATGCAGAAAAGTACACTGAGATTTTAGAGCAACATCAGCTGTCTTCAAGCCAACATCTTCATCAGGGACGTCCAAGCACTTTAAAACCACGTGAAGTACCATTCCGACCCGTGCTGAGTTCACTCGGGATCACCTCTGGTTAAACTTCAGTTTACACGATGTAAGCTCAGAGCCACCGCCAGTAGGAGGCGCCCCATCCATGCACGCATCTCTGCACACAGTGTGAGGTTGGGTTGGTTTTAACCTGACTCAGATAGATAGATAGAAAGAAGGAAGAGAAGCCCGTGTGTGTGCGTGTGTGTTTGTGTGTGTATGTTTGGGTCGGTGTACAGTCATGGACCTTCGCTCGGAACTCCTCAAGTCCATCTGGTACGCCTTCACGGCCCTGGACGTGGAGAAGAGCGGCAAAGTGTCCAAGTCCCAGCTGAAGGTGAGTAACGGAACAGGACTGAGGAACGAGAGCCTCAGCCTCAGACTGCACTGACAAACTAAACACAACTGAAACACAGACGCACAAAATTAAACAAGAGTAGCCTAATGCACTGTGTTATGGCGGCTGACTGAGGGATTTTGTTTGTTTTTTGCGTGTTCGTGTTTGTTTTTGGGTGCATATTCTTTGCCCTTCTGTCAGAGCCGCATTTCCTGTGTAGCAACCTGCCTCACCACATGGCACGCAACAGTTACTGAACATGAGCGAAAAAAAATATTCAGAAGAACTAAAAGTACTCTTGTGTTTTAGGATGCAGATTATTCGGTTTGGTGAAATTAATTGCATATTTTTGTCAGCCTTCATGTTTTATGTTTTGTGATTTAAAATTAGACAGCTGATATTTTTGGAGGTGGGAAAAAAAAACAATTCTGCGAAGTAAATACTTAGAAGCTCCTCTCACCACTGGGTAATACTGTATGCCGAGATCCTCTAAAGACGAGAGCAGTTATTCTGCAAAAGCTGTGTGTTTATTTAATCCAAAAAGGGGTTCGTTCTCATTTTTAAACAAAAGAAGATTTATTTTATTCTAGTTTATTCCAGTATGTCCAAACTTCGGTGTCACACAGAACTGATTATGTTTGAGATATCGTACACTAATCTAATCATTTACCAAACTAGCACTTCCTAAACTCTGTTTCCAGTTATCACATTGTATAATGATATAATTATGTAAAAGGCAAAGCATCCCATCTTACCCCAGCTTATCCTGGTCATGGGTCTTCACCAGTGATGGGCCCTCAGGACCTGCCATTTCCAGCAGCTGGCGCCTCACAGCATACTCACAAACAAAGAAAACAGGATTATTCTGTTTATATACCACACTTACTTTCAAATAACCACACAAACAGCCTTTTGTTGTCTTGGGAGTCACGTCATTTAAATGATTCGTTCAGCTGTATCTTTTGGCTGACTGTCCAAACAGCTGGATGAGTTTCATAGTTAATAATTGTTACTGATCTGTGTTTAAAAGATTAATTATTCGCATCCAGAGTAACACGCACTACTACACAAGGGAAATTAAGTGAGAGAACGACTCACTGATTCAAAAACAGACCCAGTAAACAAGCTGAATGATTCACTCACTCAAGTACTGACTCTTGAAAAACAGTGATTCACCGATTCAAACACTGAGCTGCTGAACAAGCCGAATTCAAACAGTGATTCACTGATGTATAAACTGCCTTACTAAACAAGCCAAATGTTTACTGATTCTGAAACTGATCCGATAAACAAGCCAAACGATTCACTGATTCAAACACTGGTTCAGAATATAACTTGAATGAATCACTGATTAAAGTGCTGTTTGAAAACAGTGACTCACTGATTCAAACACTCATCCACGGAACAAGCCAAATTATTCACTGATTCAAACACTGAGCTGCATAACAGGCTAAATGATTCACTGGTTCAATAAACGAGTCTAACGATTCAACGATTCAAAAACTGACCCAATTGACAGGCTTAATGTTCACCAGTTCAAACACTGATCAGCTGAACAAGCAAATGATTCACTGATTCAAAAACTGACCCACTAAAAAGGCCTAATGATTCATTGATTCAAACACAGCCCCCTTAAAACAATGACTGACTGGTTCAATCACAGATCCACTGAACGACTCTAATGACTCACTGATTCAAACAGTGATTTAACAAACAAGTCTAATGATTCACTGATACACTAAACAAGATTAATGATTCACTGATTCAAACTGACACATGAAACAGATCAAACTATTCACTGATGCAAAAACTGATTCACAAAACAAGATTAATGATTCACTAATTGAAGAAACTGACTCACCAAACAAGCTGAATGAATCACTGATTCAAAAATCGCTAGACTGAACAAGCTGAATGATTCACTGATTCAAACAATGATTCAAAACAATGACCGACTAGTTCAGTCACCGATCCACTGAACAAGTCTAAATATTAATGATTCACTGATTGTTGTTGATGTAATAATTTTAACACTGACGCAGCTGCCAAGTCTAGACCACAAATGATCAGCCGGGGGTGACAGCGGCTAGGTAAAGCTGCCTCAGATACATAAGAACAGTCTAGAAGTAAAACCACATCAAGAATTGGACTCAGTGTGGCATTCTTGGTAATAAAGTAACGTGTTGACTGAAGTAGAACAAAGATGGTGAAATGCCTGGACGTCATAGAATGTTGATGATTAAACCCTGTACGGGCATTTATACATTCATTAATCAGTTCTGATATAGAGAGGCGGACCAAAAGTTTCCATCCCTTACTGTCCTGGATTCACTAATGAAGCTCAGGAGCTGCTGTGTGATCGAAAATTGAGTTTGAGGTGCTGTAGGAGGGGTGAGGCCTCCGGATGTGGTGAAACTTCTCACAGTTTGTGTCAAATCAGATAAAAACACGCCATGCTGCAGCTCCGAGCTAAATTAAATAAACAGTGCAGGCGTCTTGTGTTGATTTATGAGTTTTGGTTAGAAATGCACTTTATTTTACATACAGTAATGCATTAATATTACAGGCTCTGGATTATAATCTGTGTATGCTGTTGTGTTACAGGTTCTGGATTACAGTGGTGCCTGAAAGTTTGTGAACCCTTTTGAATTTTATATATTTCTGCATAAATATGACCTAAAACATCAGATTTTGTAAAAGTAGATAAAGAGAACCCAGTTACACAAATGAGACAAAAATATTATACTTGGTCATTTATTTATTGAGGAAAATGATCCAATATTACATATTAGTGAGTGGCAAAAGTATGTGACCGTGCAGCAATAACTGCAGCTAAACGTTTCCTGTAGCTGTTGATCAGTCCTGCACACCGGCTTGGAGGAATTTTAGCCCATTCCTCCGTACAGAACAGCTTCAGCTCTGGGATGTTGGTGGGGTTCCTCACATTAGCTGCTCGCTTCAGGTCCTTCCACAACATTTCTATTGGATTAAGGTCAGGACTTTGACTTGGCCATTCCAAGACATGAACTTTATTCTTCTGTAACCATTCTTTGGTGGAACACGGCTTGTGTGCTTAGGGTCGTGTCTTGCTTGCAATGACCCACCTTCTCTTGAGATCCAGTTCAGATGTCCTGACATTTTCCTTTAGAATCTCTGATATCATGATGGCAAGCTGTCCTGCCCAGATGCAGCAAAACAGGCCCAAACCATGATACTGCCCACCACCATGTTTGTCACAGATGGGATAAGGTTCTTATGCTGGAATGCAGTGTTTTTCCTTTCTCCAAACATAAACGCTTTTCTTTTTAAACCAAAAAAGTTTTCTATTTTGGTCTCATCGGTCCACAAAACATTCATTCCAATAGCCTTCTGGCTCGTCCACGGTGATCTTTAAAGCAAACTGCAGACGAGCAGCAATGTTCTTTTTGGGAGAGCAGTGGCTTTCTCCTTGCAGCCCTGCCATGCACACCATTGTTGTTCAGTGTTCTTCTTCTGGGTGGGACTCATGAACATTAACATCAGCCAATGTTGAGAGAGGCCTTCAGTTGCTTAGAAGTTACCCTGGGGTCCTTTGTGACCTCGCCAACAACAACTATTACACGCCTTTGCTCTTGGAGTGATCTTTGTTTGGTCGACCACTCCTGGGGAGGGTAACAATGGTCTTGAAATTTCCTCCATTTGTACACAATCTGTCTGACTGTGGATTGGTGGAGTCAAAACTCTTTAGAGATGGTTTTGTAATCTTTTCCAGCCTGATGAGCATCAAAAGAAAAAAATCTTTTTCTGAGATCCTCAGAAATCCCCTTTGTCCGTGCCATGATACACTTTCCACAAACATGTGTTGTGAAGAGCAGACTTTGATAGATCCCTGTTCTTTAAATAAAACAGGGTGCCCATCTCACACCTGATTGGCATCCCACTGATTGAAACACACCTGAGTCTAATTTCAGCTTCAAATTGAACTGCTAATTCTAGAGGTTCACATACTTTTGCCACTCACTAATAGGTAATATTGTGGATCATTTTTTTATCAATCAATAAATGACCCCGTATAATATTTTTGTCTCATTTGTTGTAACTGGGTTCTCTTTATCTACTTTTAGGACTTGTGTGAAAATCTGATCATGTTTTAGGTCATATATTATGCAGAAATATAGAAAATTTCTAAAGGGTGTTGTGTTATAGGTTCTGGATTATAATAATCTTTGTTGTGTTAGAGGTTCTGAATTCTAATCTGTGTACTTTATTGTGTTACAGGGTTCTGTCCCATAATCTGTGTACGGTGTTGTGTATCCCCCATGACCCCGCGGCTCTAGAGGAACATTTTTCGGGACGATGATGACGGACCCGTCTCCAGTCAGGGCTAACATGCCCTACCTCAACAAAATACTACTTGATAAGGTACTTCAGTTCCCTTCGTTTTGACTTCAATTATTTCCACTGCTCTTTGCTCATCGTCCTTCTTTCTGATCCTTCCCTCTGCTTCCTGTCTTTGCTTACAGTTTTACTTTTCAGACCATTTTCCAGGTTCATTGCTCCTTCCCCTTCCCTCTGGACTCCATCCTTTTGGTACTTCCCTGTTCTTCATTCTGGATTTAACTCAGACTTTCCAGACTTTCTTCCCTCTTTCTGTAACTCCAACTCCTTTTGTCTTTGCTTCCAGAGCTCTGGACTCCCTCAGTCACGTTACAGTTGTGTGATTACTTTTTCACCTGTAACAGTTAAATGTTTTGTTTTCACATCACAGCTACTAACATAATAAAAATGTTATTGGCGTTACTCACATTTTTCTATAAAAATAGTTTTTAATACCCAACGCATAAAATACTTCCTCTGCTGTTTTCTGCGTAATTTCTCTATGAATGTGAATCCGGCTCTTTTTACTGAGTCAACCCTTTCGTCCTTCTTTCTTTTTTGTTCTCTTCCTTCCTTTCTTTCCTTCCTTTTTTCTTTCCTCCCGTCCTACTTTTGTTCATTTTTTCATTTCTTTCCTTTCTTCCTTCCTTTCCTTCCTTTCCTTCTTTCGTTCTTTCCTCCTTTTGTTCACTCCTTCTTTTCTACCTTTCTTCTTTCCTTTCTTCCTTTCTTTCCTTCGTTCTTTCTTTTAAATTCTTCTTTTCTTTCTTTCTTCCTTCCTTCCTTTCCTTTCCTTTCCTGTCTACTTTTTTTCTTTTCTTTTCTTCCTTATTTATAAAATTCCAGACTTTCCTCCATTGCCTTCCTTCTTGTTTTTTCTGTCTTTCTTCCTGAATAGAGATTTTTATTTTTCTCTCTAGATGTTTCTCCTTCCTTATAGGTATTTCATTACCTTTTATTCCATCTGGAATTTATTGCCTTTCTTTCTTCTGGACTTTCTTTCCACCTTACTTTTTTCTGAGCTTCCTGTCTTCTTTTATTTATTTATTTTCTGAACTTTAAATGCTTCCTTTCTTTCTTTTTTTCCCTTTCTTTCTTTCTTTCTTTCTTCTCTCACTTTTTTGGACAAATAACCACTTAAGTGGACCTCCCTCTTTTCAGAATTTTTTCCTTCTATTCATTTCTGTCTTCTCATGTTTCCTTCCTTGTTTTATTTCTGAAGTTTGGCATCTTTCGTTTTCTTCTTTTTTTCTTTCCTTCCTTTCTTTATTTCCATTCCTTTTCTTTTTGTTTTTCCATTTATTTCCTTCTCCCCCCCCCCCCCTTACTTTTTTTTCTTTCCTTTATTATTTCTTGTAATTTTTATGACCTTTTTAAGGCCTTTTTTGATGCAGTCATGATTTTGCTCCTGCAACAATTAGAGACAAAGATTGTTTGTTTGATTGTTTACTTCCCTTCCCTTCTTCTTCTATCCATCTGGATCTTCTTCTTTGTCCACAAATGCAATCTCCTTTTCTTTATTTCTCTTTTCTAAATTAGAATTCAGGATGTTGCCCTTCTCTCCTAATTGTCCTTTGAATATCTTCTCCCCAGACATCCAGACCTTCTCTCCCCTCTGTTTACTTCTTTATTTTTTCATACGCCGGCTTTCCCTTTTGATTTCCCTTCATTCTTACTTGTTGTGTCTTTCTGGTACGATCTCCTTCTTTTCTTTATTCCCTTTCAGACTCTGCTGCCTGTCTTCCTTCTGGTTTGATATGATCTGGACATTTCCAACATTTCCGATCAGTTTAGACGCTCTTTTGGTGGCCCTGCCTAAGTCTCGGTGTGTATCTCAGGTGGAGGAGGGTAAGTTTGTGAAGGAGAACGTGGACGAGCTCTGCTGGACCCTCACAGCCAAGAAGAACTACAGACCGACTGGGGACAGCATCCTGCCCCAGAAAGACGCCTTCAGACTCTGGTGCCTCTTCATCTTCCTGTCTGAGGACAAATACCCCCTGGTGATGATTCCTGACGAGGTGAGAAACAAAACACTCTTAAGATGCAAGATTTGGTAAACTGGTGTGTGAAGGTTTGTGAACCCTTTATAATGTTCCATATGTCTGCATGAACACGAACTAAAACACCAACAGATATTCACACACGTCCTAAAAGTAGATATTTCTTTCTTTCTTTCTTTCTTTCTTTCTTTCTCTTTTTGGACAGATTACCATCTACGGAGGGACTCTTTCTAGAATTTCTTCCTCCTGTTCATTTCTGTCTTCTCTGTTTCCTTCCATACATGTCTTAGCCTCCTTCCTTTCCTTTCTTTCTTTGCTTCATTGCTTTTTTCTTTCCTTCCTTCTTTCGTTTCTTTTCTTTCCTTTCATTTTTTCTCCTTTTCTTTCTTTCTGTCCTATCTTTTTATTTCCTTTCATTTGTTTCCTTCTTTCTTTCTTTCTCTTTCTTTCATGCTTTAATTTTATATTTCTTGTCTGTATGTGTTTTTGTTGGTTTCCTTCCTTCTATCTCCATTATTTGTTGTCTTCTGTTTCCTTTCTTTCTTTCTTTCTTTCTTTCTTTCTTTCCTTCCTTCCTTCCTTCTTTTGTTCTTTTTTTTCTGTATTTGTCTTTATTTCATTCTTTTTTTCTTTATTTCTTTCTTTCTTTCTTTCCTTTTTTTTCTTTATTTATTTCCTGTCTTTGTTTCTTTCATTTCTTTCTTTCTTTCCTTTCATTTCTTCCTTTCTTTTTCTTCCTTCCTTTATTTTTCTTTCTTCCTTTCTTTCTTCCTTCCTTCCTTTCTTTGCTTGTTTGTTTGTTTCTTTCTTTATTCCTTCTTTTCTTTGCTTTCATTGATTTCTTTCTTTTCTTCCTTCCTTTCTATTTCTTTGTTTGTTTGTTTGTTTGTTTCTTCCTTCCTTTCTTTCTTTGCTTTCATTTCTTTCTTCCTTTCTTTTTCTTTGTTTATTTCTTTGCTTCTTTGTTTCTTTGTTTGTTTGTTTGTTTCTTTCTTTTTTTCCTTCTTTCTTTGCTTTCATTTCTTTCTTTATTTTCTTCCTTCCTTTCTTTTTCTTTGTTTCCTTTTTCCTCCCTCCCTCTCCCTGGAGAGCAGTGGCTTTCTCCCTGTAGCCCTGCCATACACGCCATTGTTGATGTTCAGTGTTCTCCTGATGGTGGACTCATGAACATTACCCAATGGGAGAGAGGCCTATACTTGTTGAGAAGTTACCCTGGGTTCCTTTGTGGTCTTTCGGACTCTTGCACGTCTTATTCTTGGGGTGGTTTTCTTGGTTGGATGAGAAACAGTGGTGCTGAATTTGCTTTGCACATAATCTGATATCTAGAGCCTAAGTTCTGAAGCATTAGAGAGGTTGGACGTTCAGATAAAGCCCGTGGAGAGAGTGAAGAACTTCAGCTTCAGCTCAGGTTACATAAAGTGGTTTCATTATCACCTGCTAATTGTGCGATGGTGCTCGAAGCTCGCGTGATGTACGTTCTGCTTGGCGTCGATGCCACTAGGTCAAACCTCAGGATGGGTAACAGCAGGAAACAATAAAGCACCAAGAGCCTGTGATGTTTTGGAGGTTTTTGTTGGCAGTATAGATTAAAATCGGTGAAACAGTGCAGATGACGTTTCATTTCCATCCATGATGGAAGGATCGCTGTCACCGCTTCATTATCTGGTTTCTCCCTGACGCTCAGAGCCATCGGTGGTGTTCTCCTGACACGGGGTCTGAGGCCGAGCTGCTCCTCACTAGGCCGCTCTCAGGAGCAGCAAACCCCCACTAATACCCACAGGCTGGTGCAAAGGTTTGGCCACTCCTGGCTAAAGTTACAACAATAGATCTTCTCTTTCTTTTTTCTGTAGTTGTCTTTCTTTCATTCTTTAATTTCCTTTTTTTTGGTCTGTCTGTGTGTCTTTTGTCTGTTTCTAATCTTTCTCTATTATTTCTTGTCTTCTGATTCTCTTTCTTTCTTTACTTCATTCCTTCCTTTCTTTTCTTCTTTCTTTCTTTCCTTATTTCTCTCTCTCTCTCTCTCTCTGTCTTTCTTTTTTTCTTTCTCCATTATTTGTTGTTTTCTGATTTTATTTCTTTCCTTTCTTCCTTCTTTCCTTTCGTTTTTTTTTCTTTCGTATATTTCTTTCTTTCCGTTTTCTTTGCTTTAATTTCTTTCTTTCTATCTTTCCTTTTTCCTTACTTTTGTTCTTTCCTTTTTTGCTTTAATTTCTTCCTTCCTTCCTGCCACTGGAGGGCACTGGCTTTCTCTTTGTAACCCTGCTATCCAAACTCTTCACCTTTTACAAACCCTCTTACTCTTACTGTACCCAGCTGGCCCACTGCTGTCTCTGGAATGTGGCATTAGCGGACGTTAGTTGGGCGATGTGGTAAAATCATGACCTATCACCATCTATCACACATCACACCACAATAATTAAAGATATTTATCCCCATCCATGTGATCGCAGACCAAAGGCACCAGGAGTGCCGGATTCTCAGAAACTACCATTCATTAGTAAAGAGGTTTTTATTCAGAATGAGCAGCACTTCATCCAGTGACACAGGACTAATTACACTCCTGATAATGAAACAGCTTATCAGTGTTCTCTAAGCACCAACCATATCCTCCGTATGCTCCGAAAATCATATCGTCTATCGCGATAACAACATTTATCACGATATGATAAAATATCGTCATATTGCCCACCCCTAGCCATATTGCTACAGTACTGACTTCCACAAGCTCCAGGCCATGTCGAATCTCCTGTGGACAGTCTGTTAAAGGAACAGCTTCACTGTTCATCCGTCATGTCCACACGTCCGACGAGAACTGATGAGGGAAGAAGCTGCAGACTCGCTTTGCTTTGCATCCGCCCCTCGCTTTGATGTTATTTGTCGACAGATATCATCATTGGTTTGTTCGGACTGGATGCATGAATGGATAAGATCATTTGGTTGCTTGATGATGAGTTGTGAGACATGGAAAGTAAGGCAGAGTCTAGACCAGGACTTGTTTAAGCCAGCAGAATCCAAATCTCACCGGGATACATGACGAGAAGAAAGGAGGGATAGATTGCGTCTCATTTTTGTTGCTATGGTGTAATGTTTGCATTCAAATATGGTTTTATAGTTACCTTTCCTCCCTGTAAAACCACAGAGGAGAAAAGTCATGCTCAGGGACTGTGGTAGCCTAGCGGTTAAGGTACTGGACTCTGGACCAGGATCCAGGGTTCAAATCCCACCTCTGCCAAGCTGCCACTGTTGGGTCCTTGAGCAAGGCCCTTAACCCACAATTGCTTGGATTGTAAGACTGTATCAGTTGTAAGTCGCTCTGGATAAGGGCGTCTGCTAAATGCTGTCAATGTAAATGTAAATGTTAAAGGTCCCTAAAGAGTGTGTGCAGTCGGACTTACAGCCTATCTAATAACAGCTTGGGTTGGTCACAACTGCTCTAAAAATGCGTTTTAGGAACGACCTGTTTAGCTGCTATAAGACTTCAGTGTTTTCAGTTAACACTCTGGCCTGTGTGTGTGTGTGTGTGTGTGTGTGTGTGTGTGTGTGTGTGTGTGTGTGTGCGAGGGCTGGTTGTTATTGTCATATCTCTTGTGCTGGAGAAAATCTCCCTCTCTTTCTCTCTGCTGAGAAAGAGGTCGTTCTGTTTGTTCTTCTCGTTCTCATGCTTGCACCCTTTTCCGCCGCCTTAGAGCTTCTCTTTCTGTGAGGTTACAGCTTGGTAACTTCCGGTAGGCAGCGTGGCATTTAGCAGTTTCACATTCTGCTGGAAGGAGACGTACAAGTACGAGACCTAACGCTAACCCCAGAGTAGCTGCATAAGAAAGTCCGTGCGGTTTGGATGCAATGCAACTCCGAGTTTAATTCAGTGCCACGCAAAGTGGCGTTCCGATCATTTTTTCCTCCAGATACGATGTTTCCGTAGAGCATTAAATCCTAGATACCACGATGGAGACACTGGTAAGGTTTAGATTGAGATTGTTTCGATTTGCAGCAGTTTAGTTGACACCTTTATCCAGATCGACTTAGAGATATTGTTGCAGTTGAAGCCCAAGCAGGTCGGGTCCCTTTTTGAGTCCTGGTCCTCACAGGGTTTCTCCCTTTTAACGTTTAAGGAGTTTTTCCTTGGAACTGTCCCCCTTTGTAAAAAATAAATCTAACTTAAGTTGAAGACAAAGGGCCTTGCTTAACAGTCCAGCAGTGGCTGCTTGGTGGAGTCGGGATTTGAACTCACAACTGATTATTTTGAGCAATAATGCAGTCAACCTTAGGGCATTCTTGGTCAAAGTCTTGGTTTTGTTGAAGTTTTTAACAGAAAAAGTGACACAGCCTTGGCTCTGGGGTGACAACGGTGACCAAGACCAGTGAAGACCCAAGTTTGAGTCTCAGTGGTGCCTCTGGCATTTACAATTAGAGCATTTAGCAGACGCCCTTATCCAGAGAGACTTACAAATGATACATTCTTACAATCCAAGCAATTGTGGGTTAAGGGCCTTGCTCAAGGACCCAACAGTGGCAGCTTGGCAGAGTCCATTTGTTCCATAGTCTAGTACCTTAACCGCTAGGCTACCACAGTCCTCTGGCCTGGCCGGACGCTACACAGACAAAATTGGCCGTGTCTGAACGAGGGAAGGTCGTATGATCACCTCCGTTCTCCTCCTGCTCTGCAACAGCAGGGACATTGCGATAACCGAGGTGCAAGCAAAGGTGGCAAAAAGCTCCCTCATCGGACACCAACTTCTGTTTCTTACCTCCGAGCCACAACTAATGGACTAAAATAAATAAATATGCAAACGCATTACCCTCAAACAGCTTTCATAAGTGCATCATGAGTGATACATGTTGCACAGGGTCTTAAGCCTTCACTGAAGTCACGTCTGGTTCCTCAGCAAAACCACAGGTGGTTTAGAACAGAGCACGACTTTTATCTGTAACCGACGTTACTGTTCATCATGGACGAACATAATCGGCTACACTAAATAGCAAACGTTTTATACAGTTATACACATGAAGTTTTATTGTGCTGCCATCACTGCCGGTTTGGGGTGGAGGCTCGGCCCTTTGAACAGCTGTTTAGCAACTGGCTCAATAGTTTATAAATGAATGCACTGAAATTTTTATTGAGATACTTTTCATTTGGCTTTTTCACTTTTGTTTTACTTGCTTCAGTTTTTAGGTGGAATTGTATCGGGAAGTTTAATTTAATGTATTCATTTCTGTCACATTTTAACCCGGCACCTTTCCCTGGACATCACAGGGCGCAGGCAAAAACATGCCCTGGATGTGATGCCAGTCAATCCCATGGCTGAATAGGGATCCTAGAAGTTAGAAGTTAGAAGAATTTCACGTAGGAAATAATGTTAGAAAGGCTCTCGTTATCTGAATATTCATTTTCTGAACAATTTTCCAGTACAAGGTGGATTTGGAAAACAGAGTTTTGACTGTATATAAGAATATGAAAACAACCGGAGTTTTGAATACACAGAAACCAGGTAGAGAACTTCCTATAGGAAATAATGTTAATAAGGCTCTCATTATCTGATTTTTTTTTCCCCAAACCATTTTCTAGAATGATGCAGATTTGGATAACAGGGTTTGACTGTACAAAAAATTTGAAAGCAGTTTGAGTTTTGAATAACAGAAACCAGGTAGATAAATTCCCATAGGACATAATGTTAGAAAGGGTCTCATTATCTGAATATTCCTTTTCCAAACTATGTCCCTGTACGAGAAAGATTTGGATAACATGGTTTGATTGTGTTAAAAGATTTGAAAACAGGCAGAGTTCTGAAGAAACAGAAACCAGGTAGGGAATTTCCCATAGGAAATAATCTTAATGAGGCTTTCGTTATCTGAATGTTTGTTTTCCGAGCCATTTTGCTGAACGAGGTAGATTAGGATAACAGGGTTTTACTGTATATTAAGATTTGAAAACAGGCGGTATGAGCCGCTCCTCAGGAAGCGCCACCAAACACACCGACGAGCTCTTTTACCGTCCTGTAGGTGGAGTACCTGCTGAAGAAGCTCTGCATGGCCATGAGTGTGGAGCTGAACTGTGTGGAGCTGGAGGACTTCGCTTCCCAGGATTCAGTTCAGCTCAATGGCTTCAGTGTCTGGGTGTTCCTGGAGATGATGAATTCTGGGAAACTTACACGGGGAATCGCCAAGGAGACCATCAGCATGGCCATAGAGGAAGTGTATCGGGAAATAGTGGGGGACGTTCTGAAGGAGGTGTGTGTTCCACAGGCTCTAAGGTTGAAAGGGAAATATTCTGCACATCTCAGTTAATGTGTGTGTGTGTGTGTGTGTGTCAGGGCTACCTGTGGAAGAAGGGCCAGCTCAGGAGGAACTGGATGGAGCGGTGGTTCACGCTCAAGCCGAACTCGCTCGACTACTACAGCGGTGAAGATCGCAAAGAGCGCAAGGGCAACATCACGCTGGATTCCAACTGCTGTGTGGAGGTGCGGCCTCTGTCCCTCATGGGGGCCCAAATTCTGTCCTGTTGAGGTTGATCTGTGGCTCCGTTGCAAAGGGTTTCATTTTCTCTTCATCCTTTCCTTGTCTCATCGCCCTTTGTGACCCTTGGGTGGCATCTTGCCTCCTTTCCTTGCATCCGTTTCTCATATGTTTTTCTCAAGTCCGGTCCCCATTTTCTTTCACCACAACCTTTCCTCAAATCTTTTCCTCACATTCGCACACTTTGCCCACACCCTTTACCCGCATGCTTTCCCCACATCCTGCCCTCATACTCACACATTTGCCCGGACACCCTCTCTCCACATCCTTCAGTTACATCATTTCCTCACTTCCTTTCCTTTTGCTTAAGCCTTTCCCAACATCTTTCTTCATTTCCTTGCAACCATCCCTCCCATAATTTCGTCTAATCCGTACATTCATCCTTTCCTCAAATTCCTATCCTTTCCCCACATCATTTCAACATGCCTATCTGCCTCTTTTCCTCATGTCCTTTCCTCATATACTTCTTTCCTCCTGTCTGCACAATTTCCTTCCCTAGACCTCCTTTCCTCCCACCAGCATCCTTTCCTCCCACCAGCATCCTTTTCTCATACCAGCATCCTTTCCTCCCAACAGCATTCTTTCCTCCCACCACCCAATCCTTTCCTCCCACCATCATCCTTTTCCTCCCACCAGCATCTTTCCTCCCACCAGCATCTTTTCTCATACCAGGCATCCTTTCCTCCCAACAGCATTCTTTCCTCCCACCAGCATCCTTTCCTCCCACCAGCATCCTTTCCTCCCACCAGCATCCTTTTCTCATACCAGCATCCTTTCCTCCCAACAGCATTCTTTCCTCCCACCAGCATCCTTTCCTCCCACCAGCATCATTTCCTCCCTCCAGCATCCTTTCCTCCCTTCCATATCCTTTCCTCACATTGGCATCTGTTCCTCCCATCAGCATCCTTTCCTCATATTGGCAGCATGTCTGCAAATTGGCATGCTTTCCTGAAATAATTTCCTGATCTTTTTCTCACGTTTTCCTTTTGCTTAGTCCTCACATCCAAATATTTTTCTCACATCCTTCTTTTCCTTGCACCTTTTCACACATCTGCATCCTTTAATTGAATCCTTCCCTCGAATCATAGGTATGCTTATGTGGCATCATAAACCAGTGAGAAGTGGTTTGTTTGAACCGAGATTGAAAAGTAGGAGAGGCTGTAATGAGCAGGAGTAAACTGTTCAGCTGTGTAGGAGAAAAAGTGGGATCATGAAAAGCTTTAAAAAATAAAAGGACTTGAAATCAGTTTGAAGTTTTACAGTGCACCAATGAAGTGAAGAACACGTGGGGGCAATATGATCACTTTTCCTAGATCCAGTGAGGAAACTGGCTAGAGCATTTTGTACTAACTGTAGACAAGATGGGTGAACTATCCCGAAATAAAAACAAGGTTTGAAGATTTGTGTGAGGTTCGAACCTCACCCTGGGGAACAAAAGTGATTAGTACTGGAGAGGAGGATAAACCACCAATATTGACTGGAAGGTCTACCTGAGAGACAGGAGGCCATGAGTAGCTATTACCATGTTCAGTATCATATAAAGGTTTGCTGTGATGGACAGTATGAAAGGCAACCTTCTAAAGAACAATTGACAGAAATGATAACCGAAAATGGCAGCCGTCCTCTGCTGGCCTTCGCTCTTGCATCGTTTCCTTGTCTCTTTCCTCTTGTCCGTTTCATTTCATGCTCTTCATCTTTTCCTGGCATCATGTCCTGACTCCGGCAGTTTGTGTTTGTGTGTGCTGCAGATGGTACCAGACCGGGACGGGAAGAGGTGTATGTTCTGTCTGAAGACGCTCTCCAAGACGTTCGAGCTCAGTGCCTCAGACACCAAACAGCGCCAGGAATGGATGACAGGTCAGCGTCCTCCTTCTCTCCAGCTTCACCAGCTGTACAGTCTTTTCCAACTCCTCCATCTTCACGTCAACGTCCACCTGTACAACCTTCACCTCATACTGTACCTGATCCATCTTTACCACCTTCACCATATTTTCTACTTTCTCCACCTTCATCAACTTTACCTTTACCTCCTTCACCACCCTCTCCTCCTACACCTCATGTTCCATCCGTTTCACTTTTATTACCTTCACCACCATTACCTGGTTCACATTTCACCTTTATTAACTTCACCGGTTTCTCCACCTGCACCATCTTCCCCACATGTTCCATCTTTATCTCCTTAACTACCTTCTCCACCTTCTTTCATGTTCCACATGTTCAACCTTTATTGCCTTGCCCACTTTCTCCACCTTCACCACTTTCACCACATGGTTCACCTTCACCTTCTCCCATGTTCCAACTGCTCCACACCTTCTCCACATTCTCCAACCTCACCATCTTCACCACATGTCATACCTCTTCAACCTTAATTATCTTCACCACTTTCTCCACCTTTTCCACCTTTACCTCCTTCACCACCTACAACACATGTCCTACATCCTATCATATTCTCCATCTTCACCATGTTCCACCTTTTCCTCCTTCTCCGCCTTCACCTCATGTTCCACATACAGTGGTGCTTGAAAGTTTGTGAACCCTTTAGAATTTTATATATTTCTGCATAAATATGACCTAAAACATCATCAGGTTTTCACACAAGTCCTAAAAGTAGATAAAGAGAACCCAGTTACACAAATGAGACAAAAATATTATACTTGGTAATTTATTTATTGAGGAAAATGATCCAATATTACATATTAGTGAGTGGCAAAAGTCTGTGACCCTTTGCTTTCAGTATCAGGTGTGACCCCCCTGTGCAGCAATAACTGCAGCTAAACGTTTCCTGTAGCTGTTGATCAGTCCTGCACACCGGCTTGGAGGAATTTTAGCCCATTCCTCCGTACAGAACAGCTTCAGCTCTGGGATGTTGGTGGGTTTCCTCACATTAGCTGCTCACTTCAGGTCCTTCCACAACATTTCCTTTGGATTAACGTCAGGACTTTGACTTGGCCATTCCAAAACATTAACTTTAGTCAAGTCAAGTCAGATTTATTTATATAGCGCTTTTCACAATGGAGCATTGTCTCAAAGCAACTTACAAGTTTAGATTTATCTCCTAATAACTACGTCCAATCCCAATTGAGCAAGTGACTAAGGGCGGACAGTGGCAAGGAAAAACTCCCTAGTTCTAGGAAGAAACCTGGGAGGACCAAGACTCAAAAAGAGACCCAACCTCCTAGGGCGGGTGTAGATGATAAAATCTAAGAGCGAACTAAAGTCATGGAGTGACTTTAAGTTCTTCTGTAACCATTCTTTGGTAAGAACAGCTTGTGTGCTTAGGGTCGCTGTCTTGTCTGCATGACCCACCTTCTCTTGAGATTCAAGTTCATGGGACAGATTGTCCTGACATTTTCGTTTAGAATTCTCTGATATCATTCAGAATTCATTGTTTCCATCAATGATGGCAAGCCGTCCTACCCAGATGCAGCAAAACAGGCCCAAACCATGATCCTACCAACACCATGTTTCAAAGATGAGATAAGGTTCTTTATGGTGGAATGCAGTGTTTTCCTTTCTCCAAACATAACACTTTCCTTTTAAGTCAAAAAGTTCTATTTTGGTCTCATCCGTCCCCACAAAACATTCTTCCAATAGCCTTCTGGCTCATCCACGTGATCTTTAGCAAAACTGCAGACGAGCAGCAATGTTCTTAGTGGCTTTCTCCTTGCAGCCCTGCCATGCACACCATTGTGTTCAGGTTCTTCTGATGGTGGACTCATGAACATTAACATTAGCCAATGTGAGAGAGGCCTTCAGTTGCTTAGAAAGTTACCCTGGGGTCCTTTGTGACCTCACCAACTATTACACCGCCTTGCTCTCGAAGTGATCTTTGTTGGTCGACCACTCCTGGGGAGGGTAACAATGTTCTTGAATTTCCTCCATTTGTACACAATCTGTCTGACTGTGGATTGGTGGAGTCCAAACTGTTTAGAGATGGTTTTGTAACCTTTTCCAGCCTGATGAGCATCAACAACTCTTTCTGAGCTCCTCAGAAATCTCCTTTGTTTATGCCATGATACACTTCCACAAACGTGTGTTATGACGAGCAGACTTTGATAGATCCCTGTTCTTTAAATAAAACAGGGTGTCCACTCACACCTGATTGGCATACCATTGATTGAAACACCTGACTCTAATTTCACCTTCAAATTAACTTATAATCCTAGAGGTTCACATACTTTTGCCACTCACTAATATGTAATATTGGATCATTTTCCTCAATAAATAAATGACCAAGTATAATATTTTAGTCTCATTTGTGTAACTGGGTTCTCTTTGTCTACTTTTAGGACTTGTGTGAAAATCTGATGATGTTTTAGGTCATATTTATGCAGAAATATATAAAATTCTAAAGGGTTCACAAACTTTCAAGCACCACTGTATTTGATCTTCATTCACCTCAAGTTCCACCTTCTTCAGCTTCTCTAATTTCACCACATGTTTCTTGACCTTTATCATGTTCACCACCTTCTTCAGCTTTAGCTCATATTCAGGCATCACCTTATGCTGTACCTTTATCTTCTTCACCATCTTCTGCACCTTTACTTCATGTTAAATTTTTATCATCTTCTCCACTTTCACCTACTGTTTCACCATCTTCAGCTTCTCTATCTTCATTACATCTTCCCCACTTTCACCTACTGTTTCTTCTTCTCCCCTTTCACCAACTGTTCCACCTTCTTCAGCTTCTCTATCTTCATTACATCTCCAAAACCTTCTCCTCCTCCATCTCATGTTCCACATGTTCGACCTTCATCACCGTCTCTAACTTTTCCAGCTTCAACTCACGTTTCACCCTCTTCGCTTTCTCCACCTTCACCCCATGTCCCACCTCCTCTACCTTCTTTACATTTATCTTACCTTCTAGTCTCTCCACTTTCTCCACCTATTCCAACCTCCCCTCCCTCACATCATCTTGTCTCTTTTTAGTAATAACATTGTGAGGTCTTTGGCCATTTATCTTTAGTCTGTTAGACGCATTTTGTCACCTCGAAAATAGAATGACCGAGCACGTTCTGTTTGGTCCCACAGCGATACAGACGGCAATCCGGCTCCATGTGGAGGGGAAGATTTCACTCCATAAGGAGCTGAAGTTAAGACGGAGGGAGCAACGCGATCGCCGGGAAAGGAGGAGGGAGGAGAAGGAGCAGGAGCTACAGCACCTTCACTCTCTGCAGGAGGAACGGGAGCGCAAGACGGCCGAGCTGGAGCTGCTGAAGGAGGCGCAGAGGCAGGCACAGTTACTGCTGCAGCAGGAGGAGCAGAGGAGGCGCGAACAACACGAACAGCTTCAACAAGCACTGGAGCTCCAGCTGAGGGAGGCTCAGGAGGTACTACTTAATAGATTATACCCTAACTCTACCAATACACCAATAATGCCCAGTTCAATATGTCCTTTCCAAAATGTCCCTGATTCATTGTGTTATTTCCAAAACTTTACTGTGTCGTCTGCAGAACGTCCCCCAATTCCATTACATCATATCAGAAACATCCTCAGGCTCATTATGCTGCCTCTGAAACATCCCCCAGTTCTTTAAGTCATCTCTCAATGTCCCCAAGTTCTTTACGTTGTCTCCAAAACGTCACCTCGTTCATTAGTCGCTTCTGAAACATCACCCAGTTCATTATGTCATTTCAGAAATGTCCCCCAGTTAATTAAGTAATTTCCAAAACATCTCCCAGTTTGTTATATGGTATCCCAAACGTCCTCCACTTCATTTTATTTTCTCCGAAACATTCTCCAGTTTGCTACATTGTCTCCAAATCGTCCTGTAGTTCCGTGCTCTCTGAAATGTTCCCAAGATTCTTACATTATCTCTGAATCATCCCCTAGTTCCTGACGTCATCTTTAAAATGTTAGCCAGTTCCTTATGTTGTCTACAAAATGTCCAAAGTTTGTTACATCGTCTCCAAAATGTCCCCAGTTTGTTAGAGTGCCCCTGAAAGGTCTCCAGTTGTTTACGTTGTCCCCAAAGCGTCCAAAGTTTGTTACGCCGTCTCTAAAATGTCCCGTTTGTTACAGTGCTCCCGAGACATCTCCATTTTTTTACATCATCTCCAAAATGTCCAGTTTTTTACGCCATCTCCAAAATGTCCCCAGTTTGTTACGTCATCCTCGAAACATCCAAAGTTTAAGTCGTCTCCGAAATGTCCCCATTTGTTACAATGTCTTCAAAAGGTCCAAAGTTTGTTACGCCGTCTCCGAAATGTCCCCATTTGTAACATTGTCTCCAAAATGTCCAAAGTTTGTTACATCATCTCCAAAATGTCCCGTTTGTTACGCCCTTCTCGAAACGTCCAAAGTTTGTTACGTCATCCTCGAAACATCCAAAGTTTAAGTCGTCTCCGAAATGTCCCCATTTGTAACATTGTCTCCAAAATGTCCAAAGTTTGTTACGTCATCTCCAAAATGTCCCCAGTTTGTTACGCCCTTCTCGAAACGTCCAAAGTTTGTTACGCCATCTTCGAAATGTCCCCATTTGTTACATTGTCTCCAAAATGTCCAAAGTTTGTTCCGCAATCTCCAAAATGCCCGCAGTTTGATACTCCATCTCCAAAATGTCCCGTTTGTTACATTGTCTGCAACACATCTAAAGTTTGTTATGCCATCTCCGAAATGTCTCCAGTTTGGTGCATTGTCTCCGAAACGTCCCCAGTTTTTCGCGTTGTCTCCAGAACATCCAAAGTTTGTTATGTCATCTCCGAAATGTCCCCAGTTTGTTACATCGTCTCTGAAACGTCCAAACTTTATGTTGTCTCCAAAATGTCCCCCAGTTTGTTACGTTGTCTCTGAAATGTCACCCAGTTCCATACGCGGTCTCCCTAACGTCCAGCTGTTCCTTACATCGTCTCCAAAAATTCATTCCTTACGTCATTTAAAACATTCCCCAGCTCCTTATGTCGTCTCTGAACTGTCCCCATTTCCTTACATTATCTCCAAATCGTCCCCTCAGTTCCTTACATCATCTCCAAAATGTTCCCCAGTTCCTTATGTCATCCACAAAACATCCCCCAGTTCTTTACATTGTCTCCAAAACATCCCGAGATGGTTACATTATCTCCAAGTTAGTTGCAATGTTAAGAAATGTCCCCCAATTTATTATATTGTCACCAAAATAATGGCACAGTGGTGCAGTGGTTAGCCTAGTCTCCTCACAAGATCCCGGTTCGATCCCGACCCCGGACTACACCTGTGTGGAGTTTGCATGTCTACCCCGTGTCCATGTGGGTTTACTCTTGGTACTCCAGTTTCCTCCCATATTCCAAAGACATGCATTAGGTTAATTGGTCTCTCTAAATAGGTCCATGACCCGTGTGTTGATATAACCTTGTATCTGTCGTGAATAAAGCCTTTGAGGCTGATGCGTCATTTAAAAAAACTAATGAACAATAAAAGTCATCTCCAAAACATCCCCCAGGTTGTGACGTCGTCTCAGAAACCACTGACAGTATACTGAGTGAGCTGTGTGTGTGTGTGTGTGTGTGCAGGCACGAGTGTGTATGCAGGCTGAGATGGCGCTGAAGGAGGAGGAGGCAGAGCGTCAGAGGAGGAGAATTCGAGAACTGGAGGAGCTACAGCAGCGACTAGAGGAAGCGCTGAAACAGGAGATCAAAGCCAGACAGGATGAAGAACAGTTTCGATACAAACAGACCCGGTACAAATTCAAACACCATAGGACTAACACCGTGTGTTACACAAGGTTTCCCCACAAGCTTTCTCAGGAAGTTACCTCATGAAGTTCAACTTGGAGGTCATTGAGACTAGCCAGTGAGACTCTACATGTCGTCTCAGATTCTCAATAAACATCTACGTTAGCTTCAGTGTCTAAACGTGATGGAGCTCTTAGCGATGAGTACGGTGGGGTTGATGATTTTGATATTGGTGGTGGTATTGATAAAGTTAATAATGTTGGCTGATGGTGTGAAAATGGCATTATAACTGAGACATGAATGCTATAAAGTTGTGGTGATGAGGATTGTACAGTGGGACTGTGGTGGCCTAGCGGTTAAGGTACTGGACTATGGACCAGAAGGTCCAGGGTTCAAATCCCACCTCTGCCAAGCTGCCACTGTTGGGTCCTTGAGCAAGACCCTTAACCCACAATTGCTTGGAGTGTAAGACTGTACCAATTGTAAGTCGCTCTGGATAAGGGCGTCTGCTAAATGATGTAAATGTAAATGTACTGATTTTGGAAAAAAAAAACAAGAATAAGATTATGTTAAGGAACAGTCTCATTCTGCTTGTTCTTGTTTTTGATTTTGACCGTTGTGGTGGTGGTGTTTTTGTTGATTGACTTTGTGATAATAATGAAGGTTGCTCATAATGGTAATGATGGTAGTGGTGACAGTGGTGGTGGTGATGAGAATGATAAATGATGTTGGTGATAATGAAGTTGTAATGATGTTTGAGGAAATTATAGGGTGGTAGCAATGACAATGGTTATGGTGGCAATGTAATGAAGATAATGATGGTCATGATGGTCACTCAGGGAGTTTTTCCTTGCCACTGTCGCCCTAGGCTTGCTCAATTTGGGATTGGACGTAGTTATTAGGAGATAATCTAAACTTGTGAAGTTGCTTTGAGACAATGCTCCATTGTAAAAAGCGCTATATAAATAAATATGACTTGACTTTACTTGATGATGATGGCTATGGTGGTGATGATGGTGACAACATTGATGAAGGTAATAGTGATGATGCTGGTGATAATGAAAGTTGGTGGAAATGGTGGCTGTGGTAGTAATAATGCTGTTAGTGGTGATGATGGTACTGATGATTATGATGGTCATGATGATGGTGATGCTGGTAATGATGATGGTAATGAAGATGTCGGTGATCATGAAGGTTGGCCATAATGGTAATGATTATTGTGGTAGTAATAATGCTGTTAATGGCGACGGTGGTGATGACAGTGATGGTGGTGGAGTTGATGGTAGTGGTGGTGATGATGTTAGTAATCACAATGATGATGGTTGCAGGTTGCTGGAGGAAGAGGAGGAGAAGATGAAGGCTCTGATGACTCTGCAGGAGGAACAGGAGGAGTTCATTCAGAGGGAGCAGAGGGAGAAACAGGAGCTGAAACAGGAGATGGAGAATAAGACGCGAGCGCTGGATGAGGCTCAGAAACAGCTGGAGGAGGTCCGAGCTAACAGACACCGGGTGGAGCAGGATGTTGTGGTTAGTACACACACACACACACACACACACACACACACACACACACACACACACACACACACACACACACACACACACACACACTACCTCCTTCCACCAATGGTCCATATCCCTCCACTTTCCATTACATTTATCTAATTCCCTTTCTTATGTCAGGATGTCTCTGAGTCCCATCATGGTTCTCCATGTTCCTCCTCAATCCTCCACCTCTAAGTTCCCCTGTCCCTCTCCACATCCCTAAATCCTCCCCCCGTGTCCACCCATGATCTTAGGTTCCTCCACAGACATTCAATTTCTTCTGTTACCTCCCAATTTCCTCCCAAATGTTTTTTGTTTTTTCATGGATGATTATCTATAAGTTTTGTGTGTGTGTGATCTGTCTTCACAGGCTGCTCAGAGGAAGCTCCGCCAGGCGAGCACCAACGTCAAACACTGGAATGTTCAGATGAACCGACTGATGCATCCCATTGGACCCGGAGGTAAGAATGCCTGTAAGAAATACCACATTCCCTAAATCAGTTTTTGCTTAGTTTCTGTCCTACTCTTTGGTTCTGTCATTTATAATATGTGTTTTTCTTATGTATATTCTTTTTTCTTTTGATTTCTTGTTTACTCTCCTGGTCTTTCTGCGTTATTCTTTTATTCTTTTTTTTTTTTATTGCTTTTTCGTCTCTACTTTCATTGATTTGATTATTTCTATTTTTGTCTCGTCTTTTCTTTCAGTTTCATTATGTTTTCATCTTTCATTTTTTTTTATTTCATCTCTTTCATCTTCCCTTTTCTTCCTATCTATCAGTCGTTTTTTTCTTTAAGTTTCTTTCTCTCTGTCTTTATTTCTTTCTGTTCTCTTTCTCTCTCTTTTCCTTTCAGTTGCTTTCCTCTCTCTCTCTCTCTCTCTCTCTCTATATATATACATACATACACACATATATACACAGGGGTTAGACAATGAAACTGAAACACCTGTCATTTTAGACCACAATAATTTATTAGTATGGTGTTGGGCCTCCTTTTGCGGCCAATACAGCATCAATTCGTCTTGGAAATGACACATACAAGTCCTGCACAGTGGTCAGAGGGATTTTAAGCCATTCTTCTTGCAGGATAGTGGCCAGGTCACTACGTGATGCTGGTGGAGGAAAACGTTCCCTGACTTGCTTCTCCAAAACACCCCAAAGTGGCTCAATAATATTTACTATTTACTAATAAACTGGTGACTGTGCAGGCCATGGGAGATGTTCAACTTCACTTTCATGTTCATCAACCATCTGAACTCTGGTATGTGTCACCCATAATGTTGTGTGCATTGCAATATTTTTGAGCAAAACTGTGCTCTTCACCTTTTTATTACCCTGCTAATTTGAACCTTCACACTCTGCTCTTACTGGGCGCAATGTGCATTAATGAAGATTGGCCACCAGGACTGGTCCCAATTTAGCCATGAAACCTCCCACACTGAACCAATGACAGGTGTTTCAGTTTCATTGTCTAACCCCTGTATATATATATATATATATATATATATATATATATATATATATATATATATATATATATATCTTTTCTTTTCTGAATTTCTTTATGTTTATTTATTTCAGTTGTTTTTCTTTCTATGTATCTCTTCTCTTTATCCCATTCCTTATTCTTTCTGTAATGTTTCTTCATTCCCTTTTTAATTTTTTTAAATTTACTTTTGTCTTCTCATCCTGTCTTCCTTTCTTTCTTTATTTTAGTTGCTTTCCTGTCTATGTATATTTGTTTTTTTACCTCATTTCGTTCTTTCTCTTTTTTCTTATTTTCTGAAGTTTTCTGAAGTTTCAGTTGTTTTCTAATCTGTTCCCTTCATCTCTTTCCTTTTACTTTCTGTCTTCCCTTTTATTTGTTTAATTTTGTCTTCTCATGTCTTTTTCCTCTTTTATATCATTCCTGTTCCTGTCATTTGTATTTGTGTCTGTCGTATAAGAATGATGATGGATTGAATTAAGTTTGTGTGTGTGATTGTGTGTGTGTGTTACAGAGAAGAAGTCGACCGCCCTGGGCAGCTTCTCCAGTTTCCGTATCCCGTCTCAGAAGGATCCGGCGCTGAAATTCAAACAGAAGAGCATGGATCAGGACGAGGAGAGCAAAGAGAACACAGCCGAGGCCCGGCTCTCACAGGCCTCCAACGGGGCCGTGGCCATGGACACACACTGAGGGCCTCGGGTCCCCCGTACACACACCGATCAGGGCCGGGTTCGGAGTCAGGACCACGACCGATGGTACAACCGTATCAGCAAAGCACCGGTTATGGAGCGTCAGACCATTATAGTGTCATAAAATAGGAAAACTTTTAAAAAGTGTACAAGTGTAAAAAGAGCAAACTTTGTAATGTTATTAATGGACAAGAAAATAAAATAACATTTAATCCTTTGCATGATGGTGAGCGTTTCTGTAAACACAGAGCATTTAAGCTCGGTCCATTCGCAGCTCTGGACCTGTGGAGATGTTTTTGGTTATAAGCAGAGATTCCCACTTGGGCCACCCTCTCAGCTCTAGACCCTTTTCCCCAGGTCTTTGGAACCATCCACTGGCTTCCTGAAGCCATCCCCACTTACCCTCACTCTCTGAACTCTGTAGATCCACACCGTTTCCCCTTTCAGCTGTCTGTTGGCAACCAATTGGCACCAAAACTCACAACATGTAAAACTTAATTCTTCAGATTTAATTTTAGGGAGCTAGGTCGTAGTTCAAAGTCTCCGAAACTAGAATTTAAGATTTCATTTGCATTTTATGAATTTTCATAAATCATGGTTTTTAATGGTGCAGATCATACCTTGGAAAATCCCTGCCTACTATGACGGGATTTTTTTCACTACATTTCGTGCATGACTTTCTCTTTTCTCTTAGTTTTTACGTACTGAAGTAGATACAACAGACTCTTCAGTTTCCTAGAAGTTATCCAAGTTACTCAAATTCCTGTCAGACAGCAGCATCAACACAATGTTGTGTTATCGGACCCTATGCCTAAAGAAAGTTTTTTATCACATTGATATGGTTCATTTTTAAAACTTTAATTTTTCATCTTCCTTTTTCTTCTTTTTTTCTGTCAGTCTGTCTTTCTTTCTTTCTTTTCTCTTTCTTTCTTTCCATTGTTTGCTCATATATCTTTTCTTTACCTTATTCTTTTTTTCTTAAGTCTTTTTCTTCATTTCTTTCAGCTGCTTTACAATCTTTATTCTCATTCCTTTTTCTTTCTATATTGTTTCTTCCTTCCCTTTATTTTATTAGTTTACGTTTATCTTCTCACCCTTTCTTCTTTCTTTCAGTTGCTTTCCTGTCTATGTATCTCTTCTTTTTATCTCATTCTTTTTTTCTTTCTGTATTGTTTCTCCCTTCCCTTTTTAATTTTATTTACTTTTGTCTTCTCATGCTGTCTTCTTTCTTTCTTCCTTTCAGTTGCTTTCCTGTCTATGTATCACTTTCTTTACCTCAATTCTTTCTTATTTACTTTTTCTTTCTTTCAGTTGCTTTCCCATCCATACATCTCTTTTCTTTACATCAGTTCTTTCTTTTCTTTCAGTTGCTTTCCCATCTATACATCTCTTCTCTTTATCTCATTCCTTTTTTCTTTCTGTATTGTTTCTTCCTTCTCATTATTTTATTCATTTACTTTTGTCTTTTTATCCTGTCGTCTTTCTTTCAGTTGCTTTCCCATCTGGGTATGTTTTCTTTACCTTATTTTTCTTTCTCTTTGGCTTCTTTTCTTATGTATTTATTTATTTAACTTGCTTTCCCATCTATGTGTCTCCTCTCTTTACCTCATTCTTTTTGTATTTCTGTATTATTCTTCGTCTTCCTTCCTTTCAAACTGCATGTGTAAGTGAACTAAACTTTCTTTTTTGTTGTTTAAGAACATTTTGTTGTATGACTTGTGGTGGGCAGCATTTAGCAGACCCCGTTATCTAGAGCAACTCACCTGTCTTGCTTAAGGGCCCAAGAGTGGCAGCTTGAACCCACAACCTGTTAATGAGTAGTAGAGCCTGAACCAATGTCACGCCACCTAGTGGTGAGACGGAGCATGTTTCATGTGATAGCTGAGTCACAATGTGCCGGATCGGAGTGTAAATAGGCTATAAATGGATGTTACTGAGAAAGAGTGCTAATGCTTGTTCTGCTAATAAAAGTTCTGCGTTAGCTGATGAAACGTCGAGCGGTTTCATGCTTTAAGATTTGAATCTTGGCCTGCAGCATGAGTGGGACTGAAGGAAGCGAGCTGAAAGTCTGAAGCTGCTGTGGTTTCTCAACTTCCTGCTTCTGCTGCACATATCGTGCAGCTGCATTTCTAAATCCTAGCAACAGTCTAACAACTGTTCTCATCGTGGGTGATGTCCCATTGGAGTTTTATTTACTGAACTATCTTCTGAGTGCAGTATTACACGCGATTGGTTCTGTGAGGCGACCAAACAGAACACGGAGGGGGTGTGGTTATCGAAACTTTGAATGCACCTAAAAAAACGTTAGTTTCTTCTAAATCCTGTCGCTTAACAGAACTAATCGTGGTTAATACTGCCCTCAGAACATATGTCAGTAAATAAAACTCCAACCTGCTGGCTGATGTGAATGGAGTAATGTAAAGAACATTTTTACAAAGCATGACCATTATCTAACTTGTGCACAATGTATAAATGTTCAACTACTTTTATTTAGGTACCAGTTACTTTCTAGTTAAGTTCTGGTTTACTTGCTAAATGGCTCCACCAACTGTTGAACTGTTGAACTGTTTTTCAGAAGATCCAGTTCCGTTTATATAGTAGATGTTTCGATTCAGTAGAAGGTTGACACAGGGTTTACCTCATAACTGATATTAGCTGGTTATTGTGAAGCATGTGGAACAGAAATCTGTTTATGAGCAACAATTGGTCCTGAGTTGCCAATTCCAAGGTAAGTCAAAACCGACCTACATGTATGTGTGTATATCTATATACAGGGGTTAGACAATGAAACTGAAACACTTGTCATTTTAATGTGGGAGGTTTCATGGCTAAATTGGACCAGTCTGGTGGCCAATCTTCATTAATTGCACATTGCCACCAGTAACACACAGAGTGTGTGTGAAGGTTTTCAATTAGCAGGGTGGTAAGCGCAGACAGTTTTGCTCAAAATATTGCAATGCACAGAACATTAGGTATTTGCTCAAAAAAATTATTGACAATACACACAAAAATTATGGGGTGACATACCAGAGTTCAGATGGTTTGATGTACATGAAAGTGAAGTTGAACATCTCCCATGGCCTGCACAGTCACCAGTTTATTAGTAAATAGTAAATATTATTGAGCCACTTTGGGGTGTTTTGGAGAAGCGAGTCAGGAAACGTTTTCCTCCACCAGCATCACATAGTGACCTGGTCACTATCCTGCAAGAAGAATGGCTTAAAATCCCTCTGACCACTGTGCAGGACTTGTATATGTCATTTCCAAGACGAATTGATGCTGTATTGGCAGCAAAAGGAGGCCCTACACCATACTAATAAATTATTGTGGTCTAAAATGACAGGTGTTTCAGTTTCATTGTCTATAACCCCCCCTGTGTGTATATATATAGAGTTCGTCGCTCCAATTACAAGCGCAAGTTAAAAACTACCATGCAAAAGCGAAAGCCATATATCACAACACCCAGAAAAACGTCGCCGGCTTCTCTGGGGCTGCGAGCTCATCTGAGATGGAAAAAATTGTCCGGTGTGGTCTGACAAGTCCACATTTCAAAAACCGTTTTTTGGAAATCAGGGACGTCGTGTCCTCCGGGACAAAGAGGAAAAGGACCTGTGTCCAGATTGTTATCAGCGCCAAGTTTAAAAAGCCAGCATCTTCTGATGGTAACGGGGGTGTGTTAGTGCCCATGGTCATGGGTAACTGGCACAATCTGTGAGGGTACCATTAATGCTGAAAAGTACATACAGGTTTTCGGAGCAACATCAATATAAAAGAAAAATGCTGCCATCCCAGCGAAGGCCTTTTTCGTCCCTCCTTATTTCAAGCAAGAAATGCTGAAGCCACACATTCTGAAGGTTCCAACAGCGTTGGCTTCATAGTACCAAGAGTTGCGGGGTACTAGACTGGCCTGCTGACAGTCCAGACCTGTCTTCCCATTGAAAAGTGTGTGGCACATATGAAGCGCAAAATACGACAATGGAGATCCCGGACTGTTGAGCAAACTGAAGTTGTACATCAAGGAAGAATGGGAAAGAATTCCACCTACAAAGCTTCAGCAATTAGTGTCATCAATTCCCAAACGCTTATTGAGTGTTGTTACAAGGAAAGGTGATGTAACACAGCGGTAAACATGCTCCTGTCCCAACTGTTTTGGAACGTGTTGCAGGCATCACATTCAAAGAGAGTGAATATTTGCAAAAATCAATAAAGTTTATCCATTTGAACATTAAATATGTTGTCTTTGTAGTGTATTCAATTGAATATGGGTTGAAAAGGATTTGCAAATCATCATATTCTGTTTTTATTTATACTTTACACAACGCCCCAACTTCATTGGAATTGGGGTTGTAGATAAGAACACGTTTAAGCACACCTTATAGAAACCTTATGATTTTATAAGGTTTTCATAAGATGTGCTTAAACATGTTCTTATCTATAATGCTCTGACATTATGAGTGGTTATCAAGGCCCTGCTACAGTTGTGCACTACTCAATATAATGACTTACTCGGAATCAGTAGATCTCGAGCAGTGATGCACTTGTGATCTGCTTGGAACAATCTGCCATCAACACGACACAAAGCATTAAACAAACCAACGGATGTTTATTATGCACCCATTACGTGCGTTTTACTACATATACCTTACTTTTGGAACCACTTTTATGCCCCCCCCATCAGCCACTTTGCGAACCACTGTTGAAATATCTTTGTAATAAGAGAAGTGGTACCTTGAATAGAGTACACCTGAAATAATAGTTACTGAAAACCCTTTCTTTGTACAAATCACATATTCTTGCTTTTATTGAATTTTTTAAACATCCAACATTTTTTGGAAATACTATTGTAATATTAGACTGAAGTGTGTTACAATTAAAACTCACTGTGTACAACAATGCACAAATTAGCTTAGAGAAGCTTTAAAACTGCTGGTGATAATCCCTTAAACAACATCACTGCAACATTCACTGCATAGGACAGAGCAGTTTGCTTGAATTTGTGCCATTTGTAGCCAATAACGTACTGATGCTTTAGATTTGACTTCACAGAGGAGTCTAATAGCCTAATGGCCTTGTAACAGAGAAGCCTAACCACAGTAAGCTGCTTATGGCCTGGCAGCTGTTATAACTGCTAGCTTTTGGACTCTCCCGATTTCAGCAGATCAGCTGAATATATTCAATGTGAACCTGATATACCATCATATAAATCAACACAAACACCTTCGTAGAGCGTAGACCAAAACGATCAGCGTGATTTAAGTTTAATCGATTGTATTTGAAGCTTATTCATGTGGTTAAGCTTAATCCGGTGCTTATTCAGCTTCCATTAAGAGCCCAGGCGGAAGTAACGGCCGTTATACGTTTAAATGAAAAGATCACGCGCTTCTTTGCATGTATCACATATAATATGTACAGCAGCTGTGCATTAATGTCATTAATGTTTGCAAACTGAGTAAGGTTTAAAGATTTACTGACCCGACATGCTGGTAGCAGCGTCGTTTCCGTCCGAGCGTTTTCGTATTCCGGGGCTTTGGGCGATCCAAGGAAAAAATGTACTATGAAATTTGACAGTAGAACCATGAAGTAGCCAAATTACCATCAAACATTCATAGTACAACTGTGAACTTCATGGTCAAACTGTGAAAGTTCACATTAAAACTGTCAAGCAATTCACAGTTTTACTATGAAAATTCGGAGTACATTTTTTCTGGGATTGGCCAAACCTTGTCGTGCAGTACCCCTAATGGACTGTGTGTGGCGCACTCAGATCAAGTGTAAACTTTTTGAAAAGACTCTGGGAACTGACTCGCACTTTAGACCCATAGACGTTTTTTTATTCACTTCTTTCCGTTCCCAGGAAAAAAATGTATTGTGAGTTTTCATAGTAAAACTGTGAACTGCTTGACAGTTTTAATGTGAACTTTCACAGTTTGACCATGAAGTTCACAGTTCTACTATGAATTTTTGATGGTAATTTGGCCACCTCATGGTTCTACTGTCAAATTTCATAGTACAACTATAAACTTGGTGGACTATGAACTGACCATGAATTATTTCACAGTTGTACTATGAATTTTGGTGGCAATTTGGCCACTTCATGGTTCTACTGTCAAATTTCACATTACATTTTTCCTGGATTGTTCCTACCGATTAGGATTTGTGACATAAGAGTGTTGATTACTTAATATCATTTGCCGCCCCAAAAGCTTGTTCAAGCTTGTTTAAGTCTTATTTTAAAAAATAAACATGCTGTATATTTCGGTGAAGCTATACAGAAAAACTGGCCATATAAAAATGTATGCCTCTCATTTATTAATGATCAGAATTAATCTCTACTGCTGAAATGATGAACCCATGATACAAAAGGAAAGGAATCGTTTTTATCTTAAGCTTTCTTCCCATTTAAACCTATTATAAGTAAAATGATTAACATAAATGTAATGCTTTCCCTTTCATAATTTCAGCAGTAGGGATTACTTATGATCAGCAGTGTCTCTTTAAAAATGTTTCCATAAATCATATGAAAATTAGGGTGTATTCACATTTAGCAGATCTGGTTCGATTAAAACAAACCCTGCTCTGTTAGTGCGGTTCATTTGAACAAATGTGAGTGCTGCTATCTGAAAGCTTGTGCGCCCCAAAGATGTGGACCGAGACCCATGTCAACTTCCAAACAAACTCTGGTGCCATTTGATTAAAGTATGAATGCAGCATGGATCTAAAACGCATAAACGACCCAAACACAGGGTGTGATGTTACAAGAAGCGGCCCTTAAACAACACCTACTTTAACATAACACATATAACTTGATATTGTGGTTTCTTTAGCGAATTTGAATTTTGATTTTGTTTATAAATCTGGTTGACCAGCACATCAGGTGTTCAAAATACAATATATAGGTATTTACTGTTTATTTCTGCAGAGTTATAGACTCAACTTTGAGTAAGATTTGGGTGTTTACCTCTTTTTTTCATCATATATTGTATTATATTATAAACGATTTGTTTGCAATGTTTTCTGTAAGTTGAGCACACAAATCGTAACTGTATCTCTAAACTTACAGAGAAATTCACACCGTTAGCTTATAGTGCCGTTTCCGAGCGACAGCCGAAGCACAAGATGGTGCTGTGAGGCCGATTTATTCTGAATTAACCGAGTGCGCGTCCTAAATCGCTAGTTCACTAGTTAGCGCACTATACAGGACGAGTCTTTTTCGGTATATCAACCTTGAGTGCATTGTTTAATATGTTTCATGAAATCACAGTTATTTCAATTAGAATAGTGTTTCAATGTTGTTGCCCAAAACGTGACGTACCGAAAATCACTTCGTAGTGTAGGGAGCATGATGTCGTTTAAGACACACGCACATGCGCACTGTGTTTTAGACAGTAAATTTCCTCGGACAGATTAAGATGTTTCTTCATTTTAAACGTATCTGCTCCATTTGAAAAACTACAAGCGAATTATTCCTTCCACAGCCGTTTCCTTGATGTCTATTTCCTCACTAGTACTGTTAGAGTTGTTTTGTTAACCTAAGAAATAAGCTTAAATAAGTCTGTTCTGCTTCATAATAAATGTCTTTATGTAGCATCTTTATGAAATTGCTTCTTTATGTAGCTAACATTTTGATATGCAAACGATTACAATTAATATTATTTCTCCGTTGTGCTCTGCAGACAGTTTGAGATTTTCACATCAGTTTTGTTCTCTTCTTATTCGCTTCGTCAAACAACACCAAAAATCACTGTTTAAACGGACTAAAACCAGACTTGCTTAGAAAAGCACAAGCACACACTTTGGGTATAGAATATGTAATCCTGCGAAGTTTCACACAAGTAGCTCAAAAGCTGTAGGAGAAGAAAGTGTTAAATTTTATAATTGCTGATAAAAAAAGAAGAATAAGAACCAGACTGAGGAACGGTGGGAGTTCTTCTATTTTGGTGCCGTGACCCGGGTGCATTTATAGATCAGCATGAATGAAATACAGAGTACAAAACAGGTCTAGAATGTTTCCTTAATCCTTAATTTTTTATACAGCTGTCTGATCTAGTGGTTCCTCTTCAGGATGTTCATAACCGTTGACATTGTTCCCTCGTTCTCTTTGGGTCATTGGACCTGCTTTTGTAATGACTCTGCCCTTTCTCTATCTATCTGACCCGATTTGGTTACCCTCCCTCCCCTTCCACGGTACTCCTCTACTGAAGTTTGCAGTCGTTCTTTTTGCTAAAGTATTCAGCCGGCACCGCCGCCCTTGTGGCCATTTCAAACACTTCTCTGACGCCCTCTTTAGTTTTGGCAGAACATTCCAGATAAGCGTAGGCGTTGATGCGACTAGCCATGTCTCGCCCCTCCTCTGCCTTAACAGACTCCTGTTTACGGAGGAAAATAAATTATATAGTTATAGAATAAACATTTACCACCTTATAACAGTCTCATATTAGGCTAAAGCATTGGGGTTACACTAGCTACAAAAATTAATAACAATCCTAATAACGGACTAACACGTGTCCTCAGTGACCTGGTTCTCTGTGGCGAGCTGCCTCCTCTTTTGTTCATTGTTCCGAATGTCCTTTTGGGTTCCCACCAGGATGATGGGGACGTCTGGACAGAACTGCTTCACCTCTGGTACCCAATTCTTTGCGATGTTCACTATGGGATTAAAACACAGAAACGTACAGCTGAGCTAAACGATCCGCTGCTAAAACATCATCTTCAGACTATGGTCTTCAGTCAAAACATTAGAGGAACAGAATTTCCCTACAACTGTTTATTATACAGACAATAAACACAAATCAATTGATTGATATGCCCTAATTAAAAAAATGGAAACGTACTTACAGTGGGGCAAAAAAGTATTTAGTCAGTCACTGATTGTGCAAGTAAGTTCTCCTACTTAGAAAGATGAGAGGGCTGTAATTTTCATCATAGCTACACTTCAACTATGAGAGACAAAATAAGAAAAAAATCCAGGAAATCACATTGTAGGATTTTTAAATAATTTAATTGTAAATTATGGTGGAAAATAAGTATTTGGTCAATAACAAAAGTTCAACTCAATACTTTGTAACATAACCTTTGTTGGCAATGACAGAGGTCAAACATTTCCTGTAAGTCTTCACCAGGTTGGCACACACACTGTAGCTGGTATTTTGGCCCATTCCTCCATGCAGATCTCCTCTAGAGCAGTGATGTTTTAGGGCAAAATGGACTTTCAACAACCCTCCACAAAATTTTCTATGAGGTTGAGGTCGGGAGACTGGCTAGGCCCACTCCAGGGACCTTGAAATGCTTTTGAGGGAGCCACAAGCGGTGTGTTTGGGATCATTGTCATGCTGGAAGACCAAGCCATGTTCCATCTTCAATGCTCTCACTGATGGAAAGAGGTTTTTGGTTTAAAATCTCATGATACATGGCCCCGTTCATTCTTCGCTTAACACGAATCAGTCATCCTGTCCCCTCTGCAGAAAACACCCTCAGCAGCATGATGTTTCCACCCCCATTGCTTCACAGTAGGTTATGGTGGTTTTCTTGGGAATGCAACTCAGCATTCTTCTTCCTCCAAACACGACGAGTTTATTTTTAGCACGCCACTGTTTAAATTGTGTCCGTCGTGTATTGCATAACCCCCATACCCTTCCTATTCACACGCCCGCACAGTCCTATCCCCTACCCCCTACCCGCATTCCGCCCCGATCCCTTTCTTCCCTACTCCACCCATCTCTCCCTGACGTATGCTTCTGTCACTTACAGCCCCTGTTCTGCTTAATATAGCCACCATCCCAAAAACAACCAAATGTTTTATCTCTCCACTCGAAACCCCTGTCTTCGTTTCCTTGCGTCTGTGGTGCCCGCCTCCCCCGCTCTAGTCCTTTCCCCTCTATTATCCCTATGATCTTTTTCGATGCTTGTCTCAGTCCCGCTCCTCCGGTGTCCTATCCACTCTCCCCGCCATCACGCGCTCTCTCTCTCCCTACTCTCTTCCCCTTTCCCTCTTCTTCACTCTTCCCAATGTTTTCTTATGCGCCGCCTCACCTGCTTGATTCCACCTTCGTTATCTTTCTAACTCACCCTGCCACTTTTTGTTTCCCCTTCTGAGCTCTTCCACACGATCTCCCTATATCACCTCACTAGCTCTGGATGTTTGTTGTTTCCTCACTTTCTATCGCAAGACTGAAAGAGTCGGTTAGCCCCCCTTCCCAACCCACCCTTTGATTGCGCCCGATTCCCTTCCCACAAGACTATACTCATCATCCTTCCGCGCTCCAGCACTCGCTACCCTTTCAGTCCCACCTGCTCCCGACCACTCTGCACCCTCTGCCTCTCTGTCCATGGCCTTTCATTCCCCCTGGTTTCCCCACCCGGAACTATCCCTTATTTATTCCCCTTTTCTTCATCCCTACCCTTCCACACGTGTGCCTTTCTTTCCTCCCATTCCCTCCTTTCGACCTCTACTTTATACCATTTCCCTCTCTATCCCCTCATTTTTCAGGCACCCCCCCCATCTCCATTCGCAATCGTCCAAGGTCCCCGCCCATTTCTCCACACCCACTTCGATCCCTCTTCCCCACCCTCCCCACCATATCTAAAACAAACACCATCAGAGCATGGATGTTTCCACACCAATGCTTCAACAGTAGGTATGGTGTTATTGGGCTGCAAACTCCAGCATTCTCTTCATCCAAACACCACCCCCCCCCCAACGACGTGAGTTTTACCAAAAAGTTTTAATTTTGGTTTCATCTGACCGACATGATATTCATCCCAATCCTCTTCTGGGATCATCCATATATGCTCTCTGGGCAAACTTCAGAACGGGCCTGGACATGTACTGGCTAAAGCAGGGGGGCACGCCTGGCACTGCAGGATCCGAGTCCCTCTCAGCGTAGTGTGTTACTGATGGTAGCCTTTTGTTACTCACCGTTCTCATGATCATTTTGACCCCACGGGATGAGATGTGGTGCATGGCGCCCCAGAATCGAGGGAGATTATCATGGTCTTGTATGTCTTCCATTTTCTTACAATTGCTCCCACCGTTGATTTATTCAGTCCAACCTGCTTGCCTATTGTAGATTCACTCGTGTCCCACCCTGGTGCAGGTCTACAAGTTTCTTCCTTGTGTCCTTCCACAGCTCTTTGGTCTTGGCCATGGTTGAGTTTGGAGTCTGACTGTTTGAGGCTGTGGACAGGTGTCTTTTATACAGATAACGATGGTCAAAACAGGTGCCATTTAATACAGGTAACGAGTGGAGGACAGATGAGCTTCTTAAAGACGAAGTTACAGGTCTGTGAGAGCCAGAAATCTTGCTTTTTTGTGGGTGACCAAATTACTTATTTTCCACCATGATTTACAATTAACTTCTTTAAAAATCCTACAATGTGATTTCCTGGATTTTTTTCTCATTTTGTCTCTCATAGTTGAAGTGTAGCTATGATGAAAACTCTCTCATCTTTCTAAGTAGGAGAACTTGCACAATCAGTGGCTGACTAAAGACCTTTTTGCCCCACTATACATCCAGCAAATACAATGGGTTTGTTTTATAATTCAGGCTGTTACTAAGATACACTATTCTACCAACAGAACAAAACCAGAGTGAAAAGTCTAGGATCCCGTTAGAATTTCCGTTATAATAATGAAGCTCTTAATGTGAATGTTACGAGTTAGAAATGTTAAAGCTGGAGATCATCAGCAGCTTGGTCGGGTTAATAAGAGCTGGGCTTAACAGATCCAAGAATGAACCTCCAATCTGCTGTGAAAAAAAAATAGATACAGCAATATATAGCGATATTTATTTTTGTGATGTGCTGGATTAAGACGACTCTGATTGTGCACCGCTACTTGTATTTCAGTGAACTACGAGGAATCTGTAACTGTATCGCAAAATCCTTTCCATTACCCACCCCTACTGTGAATGTTGTTTAATGAAAGACGCCAAGTTTAACACCAGCAAACAACGTGAACGAAATCAGAAAGAAGGAGCTGCTGGAACCGATGGAGCTGCTGATGCTGTATAACTCTCCTGTAACATTTCTCACTGATCCATCAAATCAAACTCAGCTAGAAGCTGATCCAGCATTTTTGGTGATGTGACTCAAACTGACCTTCAGTCTCGTTGCTCTTCAGTCGAGCTGTGAATCCATTAAGAGCCCAGGACCTTTGATTTACCTTACTGACTTTTTTAATTTCTCAGCCTTTCCAGCTTAAATCCAGATTCTGGTTTGTAAGGGTGATGAACTTCGCCTCATTGGAAGGATCAGGCTGCTCATTAATAGTTTCATCTAACTCACTTAAAACCAAACTAATGATTTGATAAACTCATTATAATTCATTTCAGCAATTTGGTACTTGTGTAATGATAACATCGCTGATTAACAGCCTTTACGCTCTACTCTACATTTCAGCAAAGTCCTCTGTATACTCTACAGACATAACTCTGTGTGTGTGTGTGTGTTTGGTACTAACCCAAGCTGCTGGGACTGTCTATGGAGAAGCACAAGAGGAAGACATGGGTGTTGGGGTACAACATAATTCTCAGTTTCTCATATCCTTGCAGCCCTGTTGTGTCCCACAGTTCCAGCTCCACCTGATACACAGACATAGTCAGGATCACCTTAAAACGTTATTGTGTTTTAATGAAAAATCTCATTTGTGTGTGTGTGTTACCAGTCCAGGATGTGTTTGCCTGCCATGTACTGACTTACCGCCGCTACTAAAACACTGAGTAAACTTTTGGGATGAGAAAAATATTTGAAAACATTCTAACTGTAGTGACCATACATCATTTATGGGACAGTGGTAGCCTAGCAGTTAAGGTACTGGACTATGGACTAGAAGATCCAGGGTTCAAATCCCATCTAAGCCAAACTGCCACTGTTGGCTCCTTGAGCAAGGCCCTTAACCCACAATTGCTTGGATTGTAAGGATGTATCAATTGTAAGTCGCTCTGGATAAGGGCGCCTGCTAAATGACATAAATGTAAATGTAAATGTAAATACAATTAGATATGGTGCAGTATACACAGGGACACCCAAAAAGTCCTACTAAAACCTTGAGTCCAGATGAACTGATTCAATTTTCTGGTATTTACTTTACCTGGAATATTGAGCACGCATCAAGACTTTTTGACTCAATTTGGGCGAAGAACTTGTACGTGATTACGAGGGAACAGCACTTTGAAAGTGTTTAGCATGTTTTTCTTTATTTTTACACCTGTACTCTGTGTTCTTAGTGCTATACTGTATTCTTTGGTGCAAATAAGTCTCCATGTATCCTAAAAAGGTTAGTAATAAGAGCCAACTGAAAGGAAATCAGGAACTGAATCCTCCCAGTACCACCCAAAGTTCACCAATAGAGTGTTTTTTTACTTTTCACTTACGATCCATTCTTCACTAAATGACGAGATTTTTCAACCCTTTATAAAATAAGCTTTGTGGTAATGACTTTGGGTAACTGTAGGTTAATGTAAGGGCTAATGTGTAATATGATACAGTACAGACTATATTAACCTCTTCAGTTCATGATCCATTTATCTTATGATGGATTTGTTGAACATATCCCCATCATAAATCAGGAGCTCCTGTACAGTACAGCTCCATTAATGCATATAATGCCTCATACAAGGGGATTTTCTGGGGGTCTGGAACCGATTCATTCACTTTACATTATTCCTTATGGGAAACACTTTGCTTGGTACTCGTTGCTTTTGGTTCTCAATGAGCCTTCTGGAACGAATCAACGACATATAGGTGTATAGGTAAATGCATGTAGGTAAAAAAAAAAAAAAAAGCATTGGAGCTAAAACTAAGCCTTGTGGAACAAACTCTTCTCATTGATTTATGAACCTCAAAAAGATTTTGCAGCAGATCCAGAAGAACACTGTGAGCTTGTTAAACGAGACCCTGAGCTTTAGGGACAGAACTAAACAAACCCATAACGATCCCCAAAGAGCTCTCTGTGTTCTGGTTAAGATCAGTGCTGGTACAAAAACCACCCAGCTAACCCTCGGTGTATCACACTTACCTGCTTACCCTCCACCTCGATGCTGGCACTGAAATTGTTAAGCATGGTGGGGCTGAGGCTCTCAGGATACTGGCCATTAATGAACACGGAGAGGAGACACGTCTTTCCGCACACGTCTCCCACCATCACCAGCTTCTTACGAATCGGAGCCATCTGAACATGAGGACAGGATCAGTGCAGCAGATTATGAACCAGGTACAAATGAGTAAATCTGCAGGATCGTGCTCTATAGAGTGGTGCGCCAAGTGGTGCAAAGACACAGTTCTAGTTGTCGCTTGGTTTTATTGATTCTGCGTGCTCCTTTGGTTCGTTTTGTTCACGTAATATACAGAAATCTCACACTCATTACATTGGAGCGAGCGAAGACAAACGCAGTTAGTGAACAAGAGGCAGTTAGGGAACAAAAACTTGAACTTGACACACTGGCAGGTACGAGTTTAATCAGCACTATTAATGGAGAGCAAGTAGAGAAGCATTAGCATGGAACAGATCTTCCAAAAGACTTTCTCAAACCTCCACAGGCAACCTAGAGTTTATATGTACAGTGGTGCTTGAAAGTTTGTGAACCCTTAGATTTTCTATACTTCTGCATAAATATGACCTAAAACTCATCAGATTTCACACAAGTCCTAAAAGTAGATAGAGGAACCCAGTTTAAACCAAAGGAACACAACTATTATACTTGGTCATTTATTTATTGATAAAATGATCCAATATTACATATTAGTGAGTGGCAAAAGTTTTTGAAGCCTTTTCTTTCAGTATCTGTGTGACCCTCCCCCCTGTGGTCACAATAACTGCAAGCTAAACATTCCTGACTTTATCGGATCCTGCACAACCGGCTTGGAAGAATTTTAGAGCCCATTCCTTCCTCCGTACAGAAACACTTTCAGCTCTGGATGTTGGTGGGTTTCCCTCACATTAGCTGCTCGCTTCAGGTCCTTCCACAACATTTCCATTGTTAAAGTCAGGGACTTTGACTTGGCCATTCCAAAGCATACTTTATTCTTCTGTAACCATTCCTTTAGTATAACATCTTGTTGGCTTAGGGTTCGTTGTCCTTGCTGCATGACCCCACCTTCAGTTCATGGACAGAATGTTCCTCAACATTTTTCCTTTAGAATTCTCTGATATCATTCAGAATTCATTGTTTTCATCAGTGATGGCAAGCCATCCTGGCCTGGCCCAGATGGCAGCAAAACAAGGCCAAACCATGATATACCCACCACCATTTTTTCACAGATGGTATAAGGGTTCTTATGCCCTGGATGGCAGGGGGTTTTCCGTTCTCCAAAAAACACAAAGCTTTTTTTTAAACCAAATTTCTCCATCCACAAAAACATTCTCAAATAGCGTTCTTTGCTTCGTCCGCAGTGATATTTAGCAAACTGCAGACGAGCAGCATGTTTTCTTTTTGAGAGCATGCTTTTTCTCCTTGCAGCCCTGCCATGCCACCATTGTTTTTCATGTTCCTTCTGATGGTGGACTCATGAACATTTAACATTAGAGCCAATGTGAAAGGTCTTCAGTGCTAAAGTTACCCTGGGGTCCTCTGTACCTCTCCTAACTATTACACACCTTGCTCTTGGAGTGATCTTTGTTTGTCGAGAACCGCTCCTTGGGAGGGTAACAATTCTTGACTTTCCTTCTCCTCTTTGTACCATCTGTCTGACTGTGGATTTGGTGGAGTCCAAACTCTTTAGAGATGGTTTTGTAACCTTTTCCAGCCCTTATGACCGTCAACAACTCTTTTTTTCTGAGGTCCTCAGAATCTCCTTGTTCGTGCCATGATACAACTTCCACAGACATGTGATGTGAGAGCAACTTTGATAGATCCCTGTTTCTTTAATAATATTTTTGTCTCATTGTGTACACTGTTCGTCTTATCTACTTGTTAGGACTTGTGGGGAAAATCTGAATGATGTTTTAGGTCATAGTTATGCAGAAATAGACAAAAATCTAAAGGGTTTCAGAAACTTTCAAGCACCAACTGCAAAACAATACATAAAGTAAAACAATTACCAATAAAAAATAATTAATATAATACATAAAATACATACTATAAGTTTAGAGGAAAATAAAAAAGGAATAATAAAAAAAGGGAAAAAAAAAAAAAAATAATGAAATATAAACAACAATAAAAAAATAATAAATACATACTATAATAAAATAAAAATCTGATACAAATTATACTGTAGACTACAAAAGATTTATAAGAAACTAATTGAAATACTATAATCAATATACGAAACCTAAAAATGAAACAAAAAATGTACTAAAAAGAAATATAATAAAATAAAACAGTCGATATATCACAATAAATTCATAATAAATTAAAAAGAAAAACAAAATAACACTAGATAAATGTGAACATATTAAACGTAAACGATAAATATCATACAGACTAAATAATTAGAGAAATAAGAACGAAAAATATCAATAAAATATCTAATACTAATGTACAAGGAAATAATAAAAAAGAAATATAATAAAAGATACTGTAGACTAATTACATTTAAAAATTAAATTAATGAACAGACATATAATAAATACTATAATAAAAAAAAATAAGATAGTAAATAAAATATAATAAATACATAGTACCATAAATAAACAGTAGACAAAAAATATATAATATAGAATATTTTAAATAAATTCAAAAGAAAATACACTAAATCAAATAATATAATATAGACTATACGTTAAAGAGACATACATTAGTTTGGAGAATATAATAAAATAGAGGGCAAAGAGCAATCACCTGAGACCTGGAAACATGAACCATATAAATGAATTTTGTACAGTAAGCTCTGTTTAACGTCCAACCAAAAACCGATCAACTTCTGTTTAATTTATAATAGGAAATAAAATGTGCCTTATATCTTATATATATATATATAACGTATATTATATATATATAATAATCTCGTATATACACGTAATACATAGTCATATAATATATATATATATATATATATATATATATATATATATATATATATATATATATATATCTATATAGTATATCTGTCTTATTTATGTCGAAATGACAGCAAACTAGTAACGAGAACCCTCTTTGCGACACCTGCTGACAGAAAACAGAATCGCAGTCTGAAAGGCAGAAAACAGCATGGTAACGTTCCCACTCTGGTTTTTTTTTTTGTGGTAAACGTTTCAAAGTTTTATAAAAATACAAGATAAAGATTAAACTGTAAGTACGTTCATACAGCCCTGAATGTTGTCCATATTGTTTTTAATAATATTACTGTTTAAGACAACACACTATGTACAAAGGATCTAAGCTACCATGTGACTAGGGTATATCCGGTCCCCAATGAAATAGGAAGGAACCTTGAGAATACCGAAGCCAAAGGGGACCTATCCTCCTCTAATGAAGCTGTTCGAGCACATGTTTGCAGCATCATACATAAAACAGATGGACGAGACGCAGCTGCAGGACAACAATCAAGCGGCAAGCAGGGAAGAGGAGAGCAGGTCTGGGGCACCCCAGTGGTAGGCATCAGTGCCAGGATCCTGTCCTAGAACGGGCACATCATCGACAGTCCAGTCATACTCACACAGCCATTGTACCACAAACCACAGGGCAGATCCTCTCGGGCTGGGCGGGCCAGAGAGAGGAGAAATGGAAAGATTTATTGTTAGTATATAAAACCGATGACACCACTGGCTAAACCAAGCGTATGGTAACTCAGATTTCTGTCAGATTGATCAGTTTAGTTTCTGTAAACAGTTCAGTCCCAAACAACAATCCGATTTCATTCCCCCTGACAAAAATCACTGTGTAAAATCACAGTCTGTGAGCTACACGCCTTATATAAATCTTTATTTTATTATTAACTAACCACTAACGGAACAACACACCAGCGCAAACTGTTTATCCGTTTCAGTTTGCGTTCCAAACCGTTTTTATCAACTTAAACAGCTTCAGAATCCGAATTATAAACTAACACACAACATTTAAACTTGATTCCGTTGAAATTTACATGATTTCCGACCCGTATTAAGGCAACCCCCCGCCTTCTAACCCAGGATTGGACAGTGGTTCACGAAGGAGTAGCTGATTGGACAATCCTTCTTCGGAGTATAAACTATTAACCAATAACAAGCACTCTAGGGAGGTTTGGATGAATACGGGTGCGATAAATGCGGAAAACTCCTTCTCGTTTTAATCCTGTTCTCTCCATTATCAGATTAATACGTTACTGACAGTTCGTTATGTTTTATAGTCTAAATGTGAACCAGCCGGCTTCTAAAAAAGTCACACCAACAAGCATGTAGAAGGAAAAATAACGTACTTATGCGAATATTTACCGTTTCGTTTACAGATCTCCACCCGCTTTCTCCACCTGTTCCCTGTAGCAGAAGTCAGCTAGAGGAACAGGCAGGCTGAAAGGCTGTGTCCCAAATCGTTTATTGTCACACAGAATTCGGCTTCAATGACAGCAACTATAATATGGGTAGTGAACAAATTATCACAGACTATCTAGTGTAGTATTGTGCGATTTGGGACGCAAGCGTAGGTTTACAACTAACGGAAACGCGTATGGAGATCCACACAAAAGGAGGATCTGGTAAATAACGGTTAAAAACAATTTAAAACCAAAAAAACAATTTATACAATGACGTTAGAAACCGAAATAATATGACTTATATAAGCTAAATAAATGCTGTAATCCAGAAAATAATAATAATAAATGAACGGTCGTTATTTACTTTATGAATAAAGACATACAGATGTGCTTGAAAGTTTTGTGAACCCTGTATAACTTGTATTACCTGCATAATTACGAGCTAAACAATCATCAGATTTACACAGAGTCCTTTTATTGATGAAAATGATCCAATATTACATATCAGTGAGTGGTAAAAGTATGTGGAACCTCTGTGATTTTTCCCAGTTCCTTTTGGAAGATCCTAACCATTTAATGTAAAGTTTCGGACGCTTTCCAAATGTTTCACTTTTATTTTTGGTAAGGATAAGGAGAAAGTTCTCTGCTTTTACAGCATTTTGTAATCTATCCGCTGACTTAAATCTATGAATTTAATTATTTTTTTCAAGGCTAAACGTGCTTTACCACAACCTAAAATTGGAATGCCTAATTATATTTCTCGATTAAAATATGCCATTGTTTACCTCCGCTATTAGGAAATGAAAAAATTTTTGTTTTTCGCCCCCCAAATCATTCAATGGCCCACCCAAAGCTGATATCCGAACGCCTCAAGAAAAGTAACTAGCTCTCACCAAAGAAATGGGTTCACATCCCGTTAGTACGCTCTACAAATCTCCAGTGTAATTCCTAGAATTATCAGTGCCCAGGATCTACCAAACTCATTGTCATTCTACTACAGTTCCCAGTGATATTTTCGCGAATCATTAGTGGTGAATTGAATAATAGTTACTGGTGTAACTCCTATAATCCTGAGTACAATTTAGGGATCCTTAAATGCAGCACGATGGAAAACCTCACCACATTCCAGAATCTCCACTGAGAAGGTATTAGAATCCCCTCTTTGATTTATGGAATAACCGTGTGGCTCTGCCTGAATTCCTATCGGAATTCTCTACCCGCCTGCCAACCGTTTCTGGATCCTTATTAAGGATGTTCTGTATTTATTTTTGGATATATGTTCCTCTTCAGTGAATTCATGATTCAAGAGTTAATGAATATGCACATGTAAACAGTTGTCATAATCAAATTCTTACTTTGCTATTCCCTTTATCCACAAAACCTCTTTACAGTTTAAATCACGTGATGTTGTTCAGTAATTATGCTTCATCATGCACGGTCTAAACACAGATTCACATAAATTAAAACAGACTACAGACAGACAAACACGCTCTTCTTCAACTATTTCCATGGATCTAGATCCCAACTGTAGCTCTAGAACTCTTAGTTAAAAGACCTCTGCAGCACTACCACCTAACTGCAGGTTGGAAGTGCTGCATGAGTCACTGCAGAGGGAAGAGCGTTCTCATACATGGCCCATCACCTTTGGAATAGCCTCCTGTCACTGTTCGTGATTCAACCTCACTCTTGATCTTCAAGTCCATCTTAAAAACACACTTATTACTCATGGCGCCTTTGAGGAGCCTTCAAATATTTGACGTTTATAATGAATGTTTACTTATATGTCTTGCTTTTACCATTTTGGTGGTTTCCTATTTCCGAGATGCGCGGACACAAAACCTCATCTGGGTTTGTGTCCTAGGATGTACTCACGGTTTCATGCTACAAGGACAACACCGCCTCCTCTCCTCACTGCCCCCAGCCGACTTGAGATGAAGTCCCTTAGACCCAGTGATGCAGCTGACAACATGCCTTTTCTTCTCCTCATCTGCTGAACGACTGTATCCTCTGGTGGACTCTCTCTGTTCCAGTCCTCATATGGTACCGTTACTCAGTACCCATCAAAGGGTAATAACCTCCGGGACACACAAAACTATAGTGACTCTTCCACTTGGACTACCTGTTCAAACTCCGGGACACAACTACGAGACAAAAAAAAGAAAAAAAAAAACTACAGTAACTCTTCCACTTGGACTACATGTTCATTCAAACTCATTCAATCATAACTTTATATGCTATAGATTTTATTCTCTATTTTTATTAGTTCAAATCATCTTGGTCTATATATTATTCTATTCTAAATTTAAATAGGGTATTATCTTTACATATACTCTTCAATTATTGTAATTAAAATTCAAGCTGCCCAAGGAGGATGAGTCCCTACTTGAGTCTTGGTCCTCCCAAGGTTTCTTCCTGTAAGATTTGGGGAGTTTTTCCTTGCCACTGTCGCTTCAGGCTTGCTCAACTAGGGCTTTGATCTAATACATTTGTAAAGCTGCTTTGAGACAACGCTGTGTTGTAAAAAGCGCTATATAAATAAATTTGACTTGACTTGACTTACACCCCAATTGCAATGACTAGAAGCTACTATAGTTCTCCCATTCCATATCTTACAATGCTTGTCAATAAATATGCAATATAGAATAGTTTGAATGGTCCTAACCACAAGATATTTACAAGATTTGTAGTAGTAAAAATGTAGAAATTATGTGAAACGTAGCCCGTAACTCGTGGCTCCTCTCCAGGTGGTTCATAATGGTAGCTGATAAGAACGTGCATTCGGTTAAGGAGGGGAAATGGCTGAATGGTGGTTCTTCCTCCTCTATCTTTGAGTCGTTGGACCTGCTTTTGTAAATGACTGACATTTTCCCTCTCATCCCCATCACCCGGTTTGGCTACCCTCCCTTTTCTTCACTACACCCTCGTTACTCCGCTATAGGAGTGTGCAACGTTTCTTTTTGTGAGGTTTCTTGGCCTGCAACGCCGCCCTGGTGGCCATTTCGAACACTTCTCTGACGCCCTCTTTAGTTTTGGCAGAACATTCCAGATAAGCGTAGGCGTTTATACGATTGGCCATGTCTCGTCCCTCCTTCTCTTTAAGGGGCTCCTGTTTTTATGTAGAAAAAATAAATATATTATTTATAACAATTTGATATTAGCCAAAACATTTAGGTTACACCAGTTATACGAATTCATAGCAATCCTGTCCTATAATAACAATAACCTCTCTCCACTTGGCGAGCTTCCGCCTCGTGTGTTCGTCGTTCCGAAGGTCCTTTTTGTTTCCCACCAGGATGATGGGGACGTCTGGACAGAAGCGCTTCAACTCTGGTGCCCATTTCTCTGGAATGCTCTCTGTGGGGACAAAACACAGAAACGTACAGCTGAGCTAAACGTGAGAAACCGTGGTCACACCCTAAACTCGCTAACCAGCAAGTGCCTCCACACGACCCACAGCCGCTTCTTTTTAGCAGTACATGGACTACAGTGAGAGTGAGTCCACATGGATATACGGAGTAGTCTTACTCTGTCCATCCTCTACGATGTTTTACATCACAAGCTGTCAATATGATGAACCCTCAACTTAATTTCTGTCATAGCGCTCCGTCTCCTCTGAAGCAGAAGTAACGGGACGTCCTCTGTCTGCTCTACAGATACAACTGTGTGTGTGTGTGTGTGTGTGTGTCGTTGTGTCTGTGTGAGTGTTTGTTTGTGTGTGTCTGTGTGTATTTCACTAACCCAAGCTGTCGGGACTGGATATGGAGAAACACACAAGTAAGACATGAGTGTTGAGGTACGACAGAGGTTTCAGACTGTCATATGCTTCTACCCCTGATGTGTCCCACAATTCCAGATGTACCTGACAAACACACACACACACACGCACACACGCACACGCACACACGCACACACACACACACAGCATTAAAGTTATGACACTGTTTACCGATGCACCAAGTAAAAAGTCAGCGTAACTTTAACACTGACGATGTGGACAAGTGGGTGAAGAACATGTCTGACAAAACAGCTCACCCAGGCAGAGAACGACATCTTGGAAAACAATTTGAGGCAAGTCCGAGTGGAACTGATCACAGCCATAGAATCAGTAAATCCACAACAACATTGCTGACCTGGCAGAAGAACAACTGCGGATCAAAGTTTCAGCCTATTTTATCAACATGAAGCCACCACCATAAGGAACATCGCCATCAGTAAAGATAAAGGTATCATCATTCCTCCAAAGGACACGAGCAGCTGCATGGTTCTATTAAACCAGACAGATCACCATGAGAAAGTTATAATGCTGCTTAGAGACATAAACACTAATGAGCACCTGAAAAACAGGATTCTGGTGGTTACAAGAGAAAGGTGACAGATTGTTGGATGCTTTTAGACCAGGTCAGTCGTATTGACAGATCTTTGTACCATAGAGTATATGTGGGAGAAGCTAAACCTAGTCTGTATGGTTAAAAAGGATTTGCCATTATGGCTCATTATGATTAAGTCAAGTCAAGTCAGATTTATTTCTATAGCGCTTTTTACAATAAGGCATTGTCTCAAAGCAGCTTTACAATTTTAGATTATCTTCTAATATCTAGGGCCAATCCCAAACTGAGCAAGCTTAGGGCGAAAGTGGCAAGGAAAAACTAAGTGTTATGAGGAAGAAACCTTGGGAGGACTATCCTCAGGGTGAGTGACGATCCTCAGCCCGTTGGTAGGTGGCACTGAATATTACATTCAGAGTATTAAGGAATTTGTGGATAAGGTGAGGGACGCCATTATAGAGACGAATGAAAGAATGGTCTCTTGTGATGTTATGTCCCTCTTCATGTGTGTTCCAGATGTAATTTGTATGACATCACAGGGCAAATCTCAGCAAGAGGACCAATATTAGAACTGACCAGGTGTGTTCACTCCTGGTACTGTGTCTTCGCAATACTATAAGCAGAAACATGGACGCACTATGGGTTCCCCAGTTTCACCTACCGTGACCAACCTGTATATGGAGGAAGTGGAAAAGAAGGCACTAAGGTCCTATTCAGGGACACCACCCACCCATTGGTTAAGATATGTGGATGACAAGTGGGTTAAAATGAAATCTCAGGAAGTACCACATTTCACCAACCACATGAACTCAGTGAACAAAAACATAAGTTTCACCAGAGAGGATGTGAAGAACAACCACTGTCCGAGTGTGAACCATTGGTGATTCCATATGTGGTGAGAACAGCGGCACTTTTACGAAAATTATCTAAACACCGCATGACAGCTTTCAAACACCAAAACACACGACAGCAGGAACTGGTCCACCCCAAACCAAACAGCTGCTGGAAAAACAGATGGCCAACATAGAAAAGCCACCTCATCAATCTGTTTACACCCACTTACAGGCCAGGGGCCGCTGTTTCAAGGTAGGGAGGAAAAATGGTCTGAACACGGAGTAAAAGATGTCATCTATGTAAAAACTATATGCCCATCCCCGCCCCGAGACAGGGACCTGAGGGTACACCTCTCACCATCTTACAATGCTGTGATTGCAGCTATTTCCTAATCCTAGGTTAATAGCACATGCGACCATGGTAATTTATGGCCACGGAATCTGCATATGAAACTAATGCAACCGATCCCATTGTTATTAGTGTTGCACGGTATTGGTATTGGTGCCGATACTGACAATGACACACAGTAAGTGTTACGGTTCGCCATAATTAAAAGAAAATGACAAATTGTGTAAAACAAAATATAAGAATTTGGGATCCAATCGCAGTTAGCTCCAGATGGTAAAAATTAACTGAAATAAAATAAAGAAATAAAACAATAATTAACAAAAGTACAAATAAATAAATAAATAACAAAGAAAAACTGAGCTTCTGTGTGTGAGGGAAAGATCAATGAATCTGCTCACACACACAGAAGCTCAGGACCGCGCTGCAGAGAGAGAGAGGAGGGCGAGGGCAGAATCCCCCACGCGCGCACAACACATGCACGGCATTGTGCGAGCCTGCGTTGCGATGCGCAGGTGCAGAACGGCGCATAGTGTCAGGCGGCGAGAGGAGGAAGAAGCCGGGAGCGATCGCTGTCAAAAACAAAACACGAAAGCTTACCCTATGCTAACTCTACTTGCTGACGGCTACCTCACGCCTCCTGGAGCTACGGGAGCTGACCCCCTTAACAGACCCAGTTCGTCCACTCTCCCTAACAAAAATAAAGAAAATAAACGAAAAGCGCAGAAGGCTCTGTAACAGAGCGTGAGACGAGTGAGGTCTCAGGACACGTGGAAAAATAGCGAATACACTTCAAGACCGTAGGGCATGAGTGGCGTGTAGGATTGAATGGTGCAAAACCTGCTAAGCCTGGCAAGGCTCTTAAATAGGCAGAATAGCAGGTGTTGCGAGTTTTGCCGCAATCACACAGCTTACAGACAGGCATGCGTGATTGCGGTGGCTGCCAGAGATCCTACCATGAAAAGTAGATCTCTCTGACTGTACCCTCCCCAAGGGGTGGCGTTCTGACGGCCCTAAGCGTGTTCCCGGGTGCCTCTGGCTTGCCAGACACGCCCAGGGATGAGCGTCTGGCTCACTAGGAGACCCTGAAAAGCAGGGTAAGCCTCCAACAAGAGGCTGAAAGGGATGGTGGGGCAGGTCACGCCCGGTGCAACACCCGGCCTGGGCACGGAGACCAACCTGACCGGCTTAAAGGCGGAACTCAGCGCTGGTGGCTCAGGGACGGAGCTCAGCGCTAGTGGCTCAGGGGCAGAGCTCAGCGGCTCAGGGGCGGAGCTCGGCGCTGGCAGGTCAGGGATGGAGCTCGACGGCTCAGGGGCGGAGCTTGGTGCTGGTGGATCGGGGCAGAGCTTGATGGCTCAGGGGCGGAGCTTGGCGCTGGCAGCTCAGGGGCGGAGCTCGGCCTAGTGAGACTCGCAAGAAAGGTAGGCGTGAGGCGTCTGGCCGGGCGGACAAGGGAACACGACTGCAGCAGCAGCGGTGGTAAGACAAGAATGACCTCAGCATGCTCTGTTGTGGCGGTGGGTGGCACTAAAGGCCCGAATACGGGGGGGTGCGGCAAGCTCGGGAACGGAGCTTAACTGCTTAGGTTCGGAGCTAGGCGGCGCTAAATGCTCAATCATTGAGCTTGTGGGCGCGGCGACCTCTCGTATGGGGCTAGGTGGCACTGACTGCTCAATTATAGAGCTTACGGGCATGGCGAGCTCTAGTACAGGGCTAGGCAGCGCTAAATACCCAGGAATGGAGATTGACTGCTCAGATGCGGGGCTTGCGGGCACGGCGAGCCCAGGTATGGAGCTAAGCGGTGGTAAATGCCCAGGCATGGAGCTTATTTGCTCAGATGCGAGCCTTATGGGTGCAGCAAGCTCGGGAATGGAGCTTAACTGCTCAGGTCTGAAGCTAGGCAGCACTGAGTGCTCAATTACAGAGCTTACATGCGTGGCGAGCTCTTGTACGGGACTAAGTGGCGCTAAATACCCAGGCTTGGGGCTTAACTGCTCAGATGCGAGGTTTGCAAGCGTGGCAAGCCCAGGTTCAGAGCTAGGCAGCACTAAATGCTCAATTCTAGAGCTTACGGGTGCGGTGAGCTCTTGTACGGGGCTAGGCGGCGCCAAATGCTCAAGCATAGAGCTTACAAGCTCAGATGCAGTGCTAATGGACGCGGCAGACTCAGGCATGGAGCTGTGCATTGATAGCTGTTTGAATACCAAGCTAGCATGCTCAGATACAGCGCTAATGGCCGCAGCAAGGGTCAAGATTTGTTTGAGTAATCTGGGAAGACTCGAAGCGGGCTGGACCTCAGTACCCTTAATGGACCTCTTCCTGGCTCTGTGAAGCCAAAATTCGACCTCAATGGCCAGGTCGTACAACTCGGCTATCGAGGGAGGAGGCTTGAGCTGACTTAGCTCATCCTGTAATTCCTCGTTAAGCCCAAGGGTCATTAAACCCAGACATGCTGGCTAGAAGATTGAACTCCCCCACAAAGTTCACCACCCGCCTGGTGGGGATGGGAGCCAAGGCGGTTCCCCGTCCAAAGCAGCAGGTGGTTGCTGATTGGACCGGGCAGGACACCGACGGCATCTGTGTCGGGGGCTGGGCGTCTCCATGAGTTTGGGTGGCCAAAAGTGGCCCACCCCCGAACTAAGATAGCTAGCCGCGCCCCCAAAGGCTAGCCGACAGCCAGGCAGAGAGATCCGCCAGCTGGGGCGACAGAAGCTAACTCTGGGTCTCCGGTTCGGTTTGTTACGCTTCGCCATAATTAAAAGAAAATGACAAACTGTGTAAAACAAAATATAAGAATTTGGGACCCAATCGCCGTTAGCTCCAGGTGGTAAAAGTGAACTGAAATAAAATAATGAAGGAGGCACGGTGCCAGGCATGTGCACGACACGTGCATGGCGCTGTGCAAGCCTGCGTCGCAATGCGCAGGCGCAGAATGGCATGTAGCGTCAGAGAGGAGGAAGAAGCCGGGAGCAATCGCTGTCAAAAACAAAACGTGAAAGCTTACCCTACGCTAACTCTACTTGCTGACGGTTACCTCATGCCTCCTGGCGCTACGGGAGCTGAGCCCCTTAATGGACCCAGTTCATCCACTCTCTAACAAAAATAAAGAAAATAAACAAAAGCGTGGAAGGCTCTGTAACAGAGTGTGAGATGGATGAGGTCTCAGGACACGCGGCGAAATAGCGATTGCACTTCAAGGCTGTAACTGCAAACGAAGGGCACGGGCGGCATGTAGGATCAAATGGTGCAACACCTGCTTAAATAGGCAGACTAGCAGGTGTTGCGAATTTTGCCGCAATCACGCAGCTTACAGACAGGCATGCTCGATTGCGGTGGCTGCCAGAGATCCTACCGTGAAAAGTAGACCGACGCTGCCCTATAGCATCGGTTAATAGGACCTCTGACAGTAAGAGCACCGATACCATGAAGCGGCTACTGATGCACAGGCGTGCTATTAGAAGAAGCTTAACCGAAGCCAGCAGCATGTTTGTGGTGTGGTATTATTTCTCACTTATTTCTCACAAAATGCCTGCTGCAAAATCTGTGACTCCAGTATTTTGAGGGGTGGCTGAAATGTAAATTTAACCCACAACTAAAAAGCTTAGTAAGATTATCCTTCCCTACTTGTGATTGTTACTGCATTAGGACAAAATGTATTTTTTCATGACTCTAAAACTTTTCAACTGGTAAATATTATTATTTCAAGTGTACTATATATTATTTGGGATACAGAACACTGCTTTTACCAAAATAAAGGCACGTCAATAAAAGAGTTGGACCGATCCGTGTTTTTCTCCTCTGATACCAATAGCGAGTACCGATCCCACATCAGTGCTTTCTTATACAATTTATTTTAAGTCTGTGTCTACCAGAAGACTTTAACTAGAGTTAATAAAAATAAAGCTGAAGTGATAAAGAGAAAAACATTAAAATTCGTAAGAATGAAAAAAAGAATGAAGTATTACCAAAAACCTTTATGATTAACACAGGTATGCATTAAACGTTTGATGACATGTATGTTCAGTAATGAGCCCAATCCTTATTATCAAGGTCAGAGTTCAGAGGGGTTTTATTGTCATTTCAGCTACATACAAGTACATATTGAAACGAGACAGCGTTCCTCTAGGATCACGGTGTAACACGGTACAAAAGGTGCAGGACAATACAAAACAGTGCAAATACAACAATAAATACAAAAAATCCTATAATAAATAACTTCAAAATATCACTAATCACTAAGTATCACTAATCTAAACAAGTAATTAGAAGACAGGACTAAGACAAGTGTTAGTACATGTTGGTGAATAGATGGTACAATGGTTCGTGAGGTAGTGACATGTACATTAGCAGCGTAATATTGAAGACCGAGAAATTTGGTGCTCTTGACGATCTCAACAGATGAGCCATCGATGTGCAGTGGGGAGTGGTCCCTTAGTGTCTTTCTAAAGTCAATGACCATCTCTTTGGTTTTATCCACGTTCAGAGACAGGTTTGTTGACTTGGCACCAGTCCGTTAGATGTTGTACCTCCTCTCTGTACGCTGACTCATCGTTGTTGCTGATGAGTCCCACCACAGTTGTGTCATCTGCAAACTTAACAATGGAATTCAAGCTGTGCATTGCTGTACAGTCGTGCGTAAGCAGAGTAAACAGCAGTGGACTGAGCACACAGCCTTTGGGAGCGCCGGTGCTCAGTGTGGTGGTGCTGGAGGTGTTCTTACCGATCCTGATGGACTGAGGTCTCTCAGTCAAGAAGTCCAGGATCCAGTTGCAGAGAGTGGTGTTCAGGCTCAGCGTGCTCAGCTTTCCAATTAGATGCTGAGGAATGATGGTGTTGAATGCTGAACTAAAGTCTATGAACAGCATTGTGACGTAGGTGTTCTTTCTGTGCAGGTGTGTAGAAGCCAGGTGAAGTGCAGTGGATATGGCGTCATCCGTTGAGCATTTAGGACGGTACGCAAACTGCAGTGGGTCCATGGTGGGAGGCAGTAGGGTCTTAATATGCCTCATGACTAGTTTCTCGAAGCACTTCTTGGTAGGTGTGAGTGCTACGTGACGATAGTCATTGAAGCATGACACAGATGACTTCTTTGGCACGGGTACGATGGTAGTTGTCTTGAGACACGTTGGAACGATGTCGCTGCTCAGGGAGATGTTGAAGATGTCAGTGAATACATCTGCCAGCTGGTCTGCACATCCTTTGAGCACTCTGCCAGGAATGTTGTCTGGTCCAGAAGCCTTCCGTGGGTTGACTCTGTGTAGAGTTAGTTCTCCTCACGTCCACTGTGGTAAGACAAAGCACCTGGTCATCACAAGGTGGGATCATCTTCCTCGCCAACATGCTGTTCTGCGCCTCGAACCGAGCGTAGAAGTCATTCAGCAGCATCTGGAAGGGAGTCATCACTGTCACAGGTGGGTGGAGTCGTCTTGTAGTTGGTGATGGCCTGGATGCCCTGCCACAAGCGCCGTGTGTCACCGCTGTTCTGGAAATGGCTGTGGATGTTCTGGCCGTGTGCACGCTTTGCTTCTCGGATTGTCCGGGACAATCTGGCTCTCGCTGTTCTCAGAGCCGGCTGGTCACCTGCTTTAAAAGCGGAGTCTCAGCCCCTCAGCAGTGCACGCACGTCTGGAGTCATCCATGGCTTCTGGTTTGGTCTGGAAGTGATGGTTCTAGTGGTAGTGACGCCCTCAATGCATTTGCTGATGTAGTAGCTCACTGAAGTCGTGTACTCCTCTAGATCAGTGTAATCGCCGTATGTTGCAGCCTCCATAAACATGTCCCAGTCAGTGCACTCAAAACAGTCCTGAAGTGCAGAGATGGATCCTTCTGGCCAGGTTTTCACCTGTTTCTGTACAGGTCTGGAGCGCCTGACGAGTGCTCTGTATGCTGGAATTAGCATAACAGAGATGTGGTCTGAGTACCCGAGGTGGGGGCGGGATCTGCCCTGTACGCACCGGCAATGTTTGTGTAAACATTATCCAGCGTGTTCGCTCCTCTCGTAGCAAAGTCCACATGCTGATGGAATTAAGGTTATTAACCTATAAAATAGAGTTGTACTGACAGATGTAAGATTTAGGGAGAGAAATAAAGATACCAAAAGAGCTCTCTCTGTTCAGGTTAAGATCAGTGCTGGTATACAACCACACAATTAACTCATGGTGTACCACACTTACCTGATTAGTGTCCACCTCGATGCTGGTGGTGTAATTATCGAACACGATGGGGGTGAAGGTCTCAGGAAACTGGTCTATACTGAACGCAATGAGGAGACACGTCTTTCCGCACACAGGGTCTCCCAAGATCACCAGCTTCTTACGAATCGCTGCCATCTGAACATGAGGACAGGATCAGATTATAAACGATTAAATAAATGATTAAATCTGCAGTGTCGTGCTCTATCGGGACTGGAATCCGATACTGCTGACGCTCTAAATGATGATCTGATCATTGCTTCTCACAATTTATTTATCAGTTATTTTGTAAAGTGGTGTGCTCTGTGCTCCTTTGGTAGGTTTCTGCTCAGTTTGACATAGTTTTTGCACTCTCACTTAAAAGATGGTATATTCTCACACTCCATACTTGGCTATCAAAGTATTTGCAGTGCACCTTATACACAATATTATTAACACCACTGCCACATCAGCTGATTTCCACAAATACTTAGCATTTTGTTTTTCACTTTCAATACATTATTCAATAAGTTACGTGAGATGTTTCACACTTTATTATAAAATAAGCTTTGTGTTAATGGTTTTGGGTAACTGTTGGCAGGAAGAACCAAGATCACAACTGTTGGACGATTGCCAATACGGGAATTGTGAGGATCTGGCATCCCGAGAGGAGTCTGGCTGCAGCCATGCACTCTCAGCCCCACATGCACTGCCAGACTATTCATGACGTCAGTGCACGGTCAGACGGGAAGAGGAAATAAGTAGTGTTTGTTGACCTTTATTGAAGAAGAGAAAGGAATACGGTAGCTGTACGTGGATCATTCGTAATATTTGTTTGTGAATAATGATATGTTTAGACAGCGCTGTTTCAGCACCTGTGTTTGTCGTTGTACGCATTTGCGTTGTTGATTGAATGTTAGATTCGCTAATTTTGATCGTATTATTAATAATAACGTTTTGTTGACGATGTCTATATAGCCGTTAGCTAGCTGGCTAACGTAAGCGTTTCAGATGTCTTGTTGGATTGAGTGATAAATCCGTGATTAAAACAGGCTTTTTCTCTGTTACATTTCTGCAGTAGTAACTTTTCTCAACAGCAAATACTTGCACTTAGACACGTGTCCTTTATTCAGCCAACAAAGATACTGAACTAACAGATAAATGGAAAGTTCTTTGTTGTTAATGCTGTGATACACTGCTTGCTTTTTCTTTTTTGTTTGCGTTTAAAGATGCATCAGTCAATATTTAGTGCAGATACTAAATGTTCAGTATGAGTCAAAGTGAGCTAAAATGGGACTTGGTGTATTTTATATTCATTACATTTAAAGTGATATACTGTATTTAAAGAGTTTTGTTGTTTTACTTTTGACCAAAATGGCTTATAGCTTAAGAAAATCCAGAAATCCAGTATGTAAAATTATTAGAATATTTCATGTGATCAGACAGAAAAGAATGTACAATACAGAAATGTCCAACTTATTACAGGTAC